>PVJD01006813.1:0-92852 GCA_004026545.1 Mormoops blainvillei
AATGTGGGAAAACATATGGGACACCGCAAGGAAGCCTTTTGTATACTGACACAGAATAATCTCCAAAATATACCTTAACAATGAGAACAAATGTATCTATTTGTGTTAAGGTGGGGGGGTGTCTGTCCGTCTGTCTGTCTGTGTCTCTAGCCAAAACAAAACCCGAAAGTAGAAATCGGGCCCTATTTAAAACGGCCCCTGGAGTTGGATCATTCCCAAGGGAGAGCGGTGTTGTCCCAGGGGCTGTTGGTTGTGGCTCCTGGACGACGACACAGAAAGTATTATTCAACACAAAAACAATTTTCTGAACGTGTAGCCCACAAACATAAAGCCGACACATTCACTTCAAGAAAGAGACCCTCCTCTGCCTTTCTCCTTATGAATCTTGACATTTCTCTAAAGGCCACAGGAAAGACGACTAAACTGATGAAGGTACAAACGCCTGTGCCGTAGCGGCTCATTCCATTCCGAAAGAAAAGACCCCGGACCCGCCCACCAGAGCTCCAGGAGCGGGAGTCCGAGGTGGAGGGGGGCGTTCGGGAAAGGCAGAGGCAGGCCGAGGCGCCGGCGGGCTCCTTCGATTCGGGGGTGGGGCCTCCGCCAAGGGAGAAGCAAACCACACACCACATCCAGTCGAGCAGCAGGTCTTGGTGCCTCCATGTTCAGAATCCACCCAGAATCAGTCTGTTCCCCCCCCTCAACAGCCTTATTACCAAACACGGGCTGAGCCACCATCACCTCCTTCCTGACCCTTCCAGGCGACTCCTCACTGGGCCCATCTCCGGCCTGGACTGGTGTAACAGCCCCCTTCCTGGTCTCCCTGCTTCCATCCCCACCCATCCTCCCCTCCACCAGTACACAGTCTTCTCTACACAACAGCTAGAACGTTCTTTAAAAATGTGTTAGACCTTAGTGCTCCTCTGCTCAAACCCCTCCAACAGCAAACATCTTACTCAGATCAAAAGCCAATGTCCTATATGATCGGGCCTCCTCCCTCTCCAGGCCCCACACCCCCGCCTTCAAGTGCAGCCACACTGGCCTTGTCCTCAGACACACACCAGGCACGCTCCTGACTCAGGGTCTCAACACTTAGTGTTCCCTCTGCCTGGAATGTTCTTCCCCATATCCCCAGGGCTCACCCCTTTCTCCACCGAAACCTTTCCTCAGATGACTCCTGGTGGGTGAGGCTGTCCCCAGCCGTGACCCCAGTATGGCACCCACACCCTTTCACTCTTCATCCTCCCACCCTGCTTTATGTGGCATCAGCCGTTATCACCACCCGACATTGCCCGATATATTTATTTGACTTTTTTC
Organism: Mormoops blainvillei; assembly: GCA_004026545.1. Taxonomy (NCBI): domain Eukaryota; kingdom Metazoa; phylum Chordata; class Mammalia; order Chiroptera; family Mormoopidae; genus Mormoops; species Mormoops blainvillei. The sequence goes on from PVJD01006813.1 coordinate 1,315, forward strand.
TGCCTCCCCCACGAGAACATCAGCAGCTTATCTCTGCTGCTCACCGAGGCACCTGGAGTGTCTACAATGCCATGCAGGTGCCTGATGTGTGAGCAGCCCTAGGAGGGAGCAGGGCCGCACAGCAGAGGTCTGAGTGGCTGCAATTCCACTCGACCCACCCCTGCCCCATGACGAAGCGCTTTTCTGCCACCCACACTGCTCTGTGCCAGCTCAGGCAGTTATCTTCCTGGCCCACAGCGGCCACGGCGCCGTGCCCAGCGTGGGCAGGCCTCGGCCAGTTGCACAACAGCTACCTGGACTGCCCTGTTCCAGAGAGGACAGCCTCTGCAGGGCGTGATGACGAGGGACCCCGCGCCTGCTCTCTGACCCAAGCTGGGGTCCCACTGGCCGGATGGGTCTTCGGCCTGGCAGGAGACCTCTGTGACCAACAATTAACAGGTCCTCCCGCCACCACCCCCAACCAGATAGGGCCATGTTTTGAAATCACATGATGAGCCATCAAAAGAGAATTAGCCATTCTGCCCAGGCTTGAAAGCAAAACAAGTCAGTCTCTCTTCGGTATTCTAAATTAGGAATCAAGTCATTCTATATTTCTCACATCACTGGAAATTAAAAACAGACATATCTACCGCACAGCAAGCACGCTCACTGAAGAGACGCTGGATGGCCGGGAACACGCTAAATTTGTTTCCAATTACCATGTCCACATTTGAAACCCCGAGGAAGCCATAGAAAACGGTGTGGAGAGATCACAGGCGAGGCCCATTAGCCTAATGGGATTCAGGACCAAAGGCTGCACCCCAGTCCCCTCTCCCCACAGCGCCCCCCCCAGGGGTCCTTGAACAAAGAAGCTGGATCATTGGACCGTCCCTTCCTCTAGTCAGGGGCCGCGGCCACCAGCTTTCCCTTCTCTGCACTCACCCACCTGTCTCCACTCTCGACCCCCAGCTCGGGTCTGGCCACCCCACAGCATCCTCTTCCTGACCAACCCGCCCTGCTGGCCATGGAGCAGCTGGCTCGTCCAGGAGATGAGTCTGGAATCCTGGTCTGAAATATGCAGGCCTTCTCCAAGCTGACCTTTGGAAGGGGTTGTGGTTTTGTTGTTTTGTTTTGTTTTGTTTTGTTTTGTTTTGTTTTGAAGGAGCCAAACAAATACTCTCGGCATCTCCTCTCTGTATCCTTCTTGAGCAGAGCCAGCATCCGGAGGCCTTGAGGCCAGGCCACCTGGGTTACATCCTGCCCTGCGAGGGAAGTTAGTTTACCTCCCCGGGCCTCAGTTTCTCCATCTGTACATGGGACTCATAGCACAACACGCTCATTGGGCTGTTGGGAGGATCAAATGAGCGACATACAGAGTGTGTAGCTTTTATTACTATCCATCCACCTATGGTTGGGTGACTTTTGACAATTAAATTCCTCTTCTCTAGTCTCAGGTCTTAGAAGAAAATCTTCCAGGTTGTCTCTCGACTCTAAAATGTATGGCTCCTCAGGGACATTTAGAATAAAATCCGAACTCCTCAGCACCGCCTCCGAGGTTGCATCCGATCCGGCCCTTGCCCGGGTCCCCAACCTCACGTCCCCGACGCAAGTGCGGTCACTTGGGCCCCCTTGCCACCCCTTAACCAGGCGGAGTTTGTTCCCGCCTCAGGGCCTTTGCACCTGCTGTTCCCGCTGCCTGAAACACTCTTCTCCTCGGGTCTTCCCAGCGCTGGTTCCTCCTCGGTGTTCGAGGTTCAGCCTAAATTCAGGGCCCTCCCTGAGCAGCTAAAGTAGAGCCTCCCCGTCCCCTTTCTGCTGAGTCCCTTCCTGACAGTAATAAGTGTTGTATTTTGTATTTGCTTATTGTCTGTCCCCCACCATACCCCACCCCAGCACCACCACTGGAATGAAAGTTTGCTCAGCACGGCGCCCTAGCACCTCCAACAGTACCTGGCATCTAGTAGATGTTCGATAAATATTTTCTGACTAAATAAATGAACAGATTAACTCTCGGGTTCCTATGTGGCTCAACATATTGCCGCGTGAGTCATCCTCCAGTGACCCTGAGCAAGGAGACGTATTCATGTCTGGGAGAGAATCCCCGCGTTTGGAGTCTGCCTAAATGCACCGCCGTTTGAGCCGGTCTGCAGGAATGCGCCTCACCATGAAAGACACGCATTATACCGGGCCAACTCCACTGGAAGCCGATGAGGAGACAAACTCGGGCTAGAAAAATAAAAGGTGCAATCTCTTCTCCAGGCGGCATTTAGGGATGGACCCAGGGAGAGACTGAGTCAAAAGTGTGGCGACTTGGCAGCCTCGTGGAGACGGGGAGGGAAAGGCAAGGCATGGGCGACGCCCCCCCCACCCCACCCCACCCCCCGCCGCCTGTGTTCACCCAAAGACCAGACGACAAGAGACAGCTTGCTTCTCTGGCTTAGGGCGCCGCCCTGATACTGGGGAACAAAGTGTCTGTTGTCTGCAGGGTCTTGGGCCCTGGGAGAAGCAGGGAAGGGGAAGAAGACTGAGTCCTGCTGGAGGGGCAACTAAGGACAGAAGGCAGCTCACGAAAACTCTAGCCACTTATATCCAGCCCCGACCAGCGGTACCCAACACGACAGCGGGAACGCCCCAAGGATGCCAGGACAAGAACCCCGCAGTGCAGAGCCCCAGCGGCAGCCCCCTCAGAACACTCTGATAAAATATCCTCAAGACACTGCACGTCAGCTTCACGTAAATGTTCCACTGGAGACAGGGACTGTGCGTAAGGCGAAAGCAACCGCTCTCCCTCCCTCACTGCGGTCAAAAGCTGAAAAAGAACCCCGAGACGGGTGGGGAAAGGCTGAGCCCACCAAGGCATTAAAAAGGTGTGTTATCCCCAATCGAACTGCAGCCCCCGCCCGCCTCCAGGGCCGCGCGGGTCTGCCTGGATCCTGACCAAGAATTCTGAGTCACTTTTGCCACAAGGGGGAAAAAGGGTTGAAGGCAGACGTGAGGTGTACCTTTCCGCGTGCTATTTTGGGACTTTAAGATCCAATTTCTTTCATTTCAAAGGGTGGGTTTTGGGAGGGCTCTGCGTAACTCCTAACTCCTGTGCCCTGCACGCGGCCAGACGGCCCTGAGACGGGCCTCTGGCGGTGACCTGCGAGGGGCGGGGCCCTCTGGCAGCTCAACAGATCCCATCATCCAGGAACAAGGAGCCCGTTCTTGTGCGGAGCCGCTTGGGGCCTGGCTTTCATAACGTGATGGAAGCGCGTGGGCCCGTTCGATCTGACTCACCCCTTCAAGGAGGCCAGTCCGCGCTCATTCACTCGTTTGTTCGTTCATTTGTTCATTCACGTATTCACTCATTCATTTGCTCATTCATTCATTCAGCCAGAGGGCCTCTCGGCCGAGGGCGGCTGAGCTGGAAGCTGTTCTTCAGAACAGTCACTGCGCACTCCTTTGCTGAAGAATCGGGTCCCTCTCTGGATGCATGGTAACCTTTGGGATTATCCCTGTCCCACAATGTATTTAAGATATGGGGTGAAAAAAAAGAACTAGTGAGTTGGGATTTCTCAGCCTGGGCACTACTGACCACGGCTGTCTATTGATCTGCGGGCCACGTCATCCTCTGCTGTGGGGCCGTCCCGTGCACTGTAGCACGTTTAGCAGCATCTCTGCTCTCTGTCTCCTAGATGCCAGTCACCCGCCCTGGCTCGACCCCCCTCCCAATCCAGCTGCACTGACCAAAAGTGTCCCTGGGCCTTGTCAAATGTTCCTTGAGGGACAAAATCAGTTCACTGAGAACCACTCTTCAAATAACCTGACATTGTCGGGAGGGGGCATTTTCTGCATGGGAAGCCTATGCCGGTCCTGTACTCTGGCCAGACCCCCCCAGAGTGCACTTGTAACCCTCCACTGCTCACCTCCTCCTCCAGCTCCCTGGGCTCCCCCCACACCACCAACATCTCTTGCCTAGAGCACAGGACCCACCCCCTTGATCACCTCCCTGCTTTTCTCTTGTCCTCGACCCTAAACAGATTCTCTACCAGCAGCCGGAGGGATCTTTTCATAGCAAATCAGATCACATCACTCCTCTACTTCAAACCTACCAGTGGCTTCCAGGTGCATAAAAAACTTAAATTCCAGCTCCACGCCCTGTGTCATCTGATTCTTCCTTCTCTCTCCAGTTTTATCTCGTCCTTCTCCTTCCTACGGCCATGGCAGGTAGCCACACAGCCCCTTGTCAGTCCTCAAACGCCCAAGCTCTGCCACCTCAGGGCCTTTGCACCTGCCATTCCCTCTATCTGGCCCACTCTTTCCCTGATTCTGGTCTGCCTGGTCCCTTATTGTTATTCGAATACCAGCTTAAAGTGACCCATACCTGGAGAGGACTCCCCCTGACCACCTCAATGTAAAGTCAACCACCTCCCCAGGACTTCTCTCCTGTTACCGCTTTCTCCCCTTAAAACACTTCATCGGGATCCAAACTCACCCTATTTATGGTTTAACCTGTTCAATGTCTGTCTGCTCATTGAAATAAACACCTCATTTTTCTCCCTCACTTGGACTCAGAGACTGGCACTTAGTAGGTACCTTATTAGTAACTAATGAGGGAGTAATCTGTATATGCTAAATATCCTACATTAACCATTATTACCTTTGTCATTTTTCCCTAAAACTTATTAAAAAGTAATCATAGCTATGCCTTGACCAGCATTCTGAGCCCTTTTAAAGGCCCCGGGCACCGGGCATCGTCACGGCTCCTCAGAGCGGCAACTTTCCACGTTTTTCATTTCAGGGCACACACATATACACAAATTACTAAAATCCCGTGTCACACCAAAAAGCAATATTAATTTTTTGCTAATGTGACACCAAAAATAGGTGTGATTTTGATTCACTCACGCCGAACAGCCATTGCTGTGTTGCCTGCTGTCGCCTTCCTATCTGACAGTCTAAGGGAAGAGAGGTCAGGGCCCCTGACTAAATGGTCGGGAACCGCACACTTTAAAAATTCTGGCGGCACACCAGCGGGAAATCGCAGCTTTAGAACCTGCTCTAAATCTAAAGGCCAGAAGGGCAAGGGCACTCATCTGGATTTTTCCAGATGGGGAAACCAAGGGTCAGGTTCATTCATTCTTTTTCTAACTCTAAAGTGCCTACAATGTGCCATACACAGTTCCAGGTGCCGGAAACTCAGCAGTTAAATAGTCGGGACTCGCCGGAGGGAAGGCTAGGGGTTTTGATTTGGGGGCACAGGCTCTGAACAAGGAATCTCAAAGGTCCGGGGGGCCATCCACCATAGGGGACCTTTCCCGCCCTTCTGTCTGGTGGCACCTCCATGGACCTCTCCCAAAGCCCTGTCCCATCTCCAAGTTTAATATACACCTATCTAGACCACAAGCTATGGAAAATCAGATAACAAATGAAGGACCACATCTCTCAAAACTTTAAAACCGTGTTATAAAGGCAATGTTACAATACGCTTCATCAAGGCCATCTGCTGTGGCAGAGGCCACTTGCTCTCTGTTATCCGTCTTCCTTTCCCTAGTAACAGGATCCCAATTATCTCAGGTGACAGTGAGAATGGCTAAGAGTGCAGCTACACTTCCCAGCCTCCTTTGCAGATGAATGTTTAGAGTCAATGAGGTATATGCAAAAGCATGGGGAGGATTTGTGGAAAGGTCCCTGTGAGGAAGCTAACCTAGCTGGGGAGTCCCTTTTGCCTTAGTCTCCATCTTCCTTATAATTCCACTGCCTGGAATATGGATGTGATGGCAACAACCCCAGCAATCATTTTGGACTATGAGGTCACCTTGAGTGGAACAGGAAGAGAAAAAGAGCCTGGATTCCTGATGGCTTCCTCGTATTTGGATGACCCATCTCTGGCTTTCCACATAAGAGAATACCTTTTTGAGTGTTCAAGCAACTGTTACTTTGGGTTTCTTCTAGATACAACTAAAACTAAGCCTAATGGAAAGACCCATCACTATCACCACTATCATCATTCCCTCCATGCTTTCATGTTCCCCTCAGCTGTCCCTCAATGGGAACAGGGCAACCGTGCTTAGGTAAGCCTCAGTGTTTAAAAACTCAGGTGCCCACAGTTAGCTATATTAGGTGGCTCTACAAAAGGCTTTGGAAATAAAACGATTTCTCTGAAGAGCCGGCACTGAAAGTGAATCTAAAAGAAACTGCCATACAGAAAAAGTTAAACAATCCCACTGCTCGGAAACATATCAGGTAACGACACCCAAGTCGGTCTGCAAGCCTCCCTGCCCTCTTACGCAGGGTCTGAATGAACAGCTAGAAAGGTATTCCCAAGCAGGGAGGTGAAGGGGGACCAGGCGTCTGTCTGCCACATGCAGGAGTGACGATGCTGCTCGCTAGAAATAAAACTGCTGCTTACTTTCTGTCTGGTTTCCGAATTGCTTTTTCCTGGTTGAAAGGTGCCAGGCCTGGCAGCTTTCTAAAAATTTAAAATTCAACTCGAGTCAACAAATATTTGCTGAGCACTGCCTAGTCACAGAAAAGCCATGCTAGGGGAGATTAGCATAGCAGGGGGATGCCATAATTAACCATCACAACGACGAAATGACAGTACGAGCTAGGACTGTACTGAGTGCTTTGCTAAACATTGGGCTTTGCTCTGAGTGCTGATTCCTATCAACTCATTCAATCCTCATGATAACCCCCATGAAGTGGGTACTATTATTTGATACAAGAGGGAACTGGGGCAGAGAGAGGTTAGGCAATTGGTTCAAGGTCACGCAGCCAGGAAGGAAGAAGCCAGAGTTCCAACCTGGGCAGTCCAGCGCCAAGGCCCATTCTCTTGACCACTGTATGATCGCTCTGTTCCTGCTGCCCCAGAATGGGGGAGAAGGCACACCCACAGTGACCCCCAAAACCTCGGTCACTCTCCAGCCAGGTTCCTGATCAATTTCTGGACTGCTGGTTACTGAATCTTTGTCTTTCAAATTTAACTCATATTTTTACTTATAGAAACGTATCTTCAGAGAAACTTTAGGGCGCTACCACATACAGGAAACCAGGAACACCGGATGGAAAGGAAAGGTGCATACAAACGCACAAGAAAAAAAGTGCCAATAAGATAATTATAAATGTTTTAAAATGCTAAGTACCATAAAAGTTCTCCCCAGAGAACTACAGTGTGCAGCACAATGACATACAATGCCTGTCACAGCAGGTGCTAGGGACGGAGAGCACAGTGCGGGTCGGGGGTGGGGGGGGGTGGCGGGGGGGAGGCCCTGGGCGGGGAGCTAGTAGATCTTGAAGTTAAGAGAACTACCTGGGGCGGTGCCCAGACACAGGAGAGGCTCAGCACACTGGTGTTCAAGCAGCCAAGAAGATCTGCTAAGGACTTAACTTCAAGAAGAAAGCATACCACTACCCGGCCAAGTACTAGGAGAAGGGTCCTGTGCAGACGACGTAGTGGAAATAAAATCAACCAACGTAAACTTTGATGTGTTTTCCTGAAACCAAAAGGCATTTGTTCAGGCAGCCCCTGACCTGCCCCTGGGCCTGTCTTCCTTGTTCTGTGGGGTACACAGAGGTGGGCTGGTGAATGTCTGACAACCACTTCTCCACGGGAAAAAGCCTGATTTGCAGCGTTTACCAATTTCCGTGGTGTAAATACTGCATTTTGCTGTGTAGAAGGTGCCCTTTTTCCCCAGATTTTTGAGGGGAAAACAAGGATGCACATTATACATGGGTATGAAGATTGCAAATCATGGGTATGATAATCCCGTGTATAATGCACACAAAACCGTGGGTGCGCGTTATATGAGAGAGCACATTATACGCAGCAAAATACAGTACTCCCACCGTGGCCGATTTCAAGCTATCAGTGTGATGTCACCGTGAAAAAATGTGCAGAGCTCACCATTACATACTGCTTCCGCCCCACGATACAGTGGGTGTGAACAACCTCAGGGGCGTGGAGCATAGAAAAATGTGGTGGAACACCTGAAATTTTAACAGTCAGCTGCCACAAGCCCACACAAACTGGCTCGGGCACACCCTCGGGTATATGTGCGTCTCTGTGCACATCTGTTTATGTGAACATCTCCTTGTGTATCAATCCATCCATTTCTCTCTCTCTCCTCCCACTGACTGAGTGTTCACAAGCGTGTGTGTGCATACACATGCCCTCGCCCCTGGCCCCATTCTGAAAGGTGTAAGGTCCTTGCTGTGGTCCCCGGTCCCCTCTCCACTGTGCACTCTTCATATCACTACTGCTTCTGCTGTCGCCTCTGCCACAGGCACCCCTGCACTCACCAGCTCCGGCTCCCCTGGGCCCCGGGGCAAGCCGGATTCTGGCCCCAAAGCTCCGGGCTCCTTCTCACCCCAGCAGGAGCTGGAGCTAGAGCCTGGTCTTCAAATCCAATCACACACATCTTCCTGTCTAGACAAGGTCACTGGCTGCCAGGGCCGCGGAGTGAATGAATTCACAGCCCTGCACAACCTGCCACTGCTGTGCTCACCCTACGCATCACCCGCCCGCCGCCGGGCTACCCAGAGCTCCGCACGCTGACCTGAAGGCCAGGGGACCCCACACAGCCTTGGCGGGGCCCTTGGCTCATCGCAGAGGCACAGAGGAGACTGCTCAAGTGGCGGGCAGAATGGGCATGAGTGCGGCATGGCGTGTGGCGTGCCACCATCTCCCCGCCCCGAGAACCGGGCGCCAGCATCGCCGAGAGTCATTCATCATTTTTTTTTTTGTTGAAAAGTGGGAAAACAAACAACAAAAATGCAGCCTAGCCTCATTTAATGGGAAGCAAATACAAAAGCCACAGGAGAAAACCTTTCCTCTCTGTGCCTCCCTTTTCCGGCCCAGAAACGCCAACGAGCCAAGATAAGGGCAGTGTGGGGCCTCCTAGACCCTTTCAAAGGGTTGGCACCCACCCACCCCCAGGCACACTCCCGCCCGCGGATGGCGCGCTAAAGCCCGCGGTGGGAGCGGGAGGCGGCCGAGGCGCCGTGCCAGGGACTTGGAAGAGGTCTAAGGCTCACGCAACAGAAGGGAGGAAGCCTGGCCTGTCAGGAGGGTGATAAAGCGTCTCCTTATCGGGAGCTTTCCTTTCAACTGCCTCCAAGTGAGCGCCAGGCTGGGCCCCTGTCAAGGCCGAGCGTGTTCCTTTCATGTCGTCTTGTATGCCCCCCCCCGCCCCTGCCCCCTGGACAGCGATGTATCCGCGTGTGCACAACATTGTAGAGTAAACGCTGGAATTAGCAGCTTTCCCAGCATCTCAGAGAGGATGTAATAACGTGCTTCCAAGCCTGGACCTCCAGTTAGCCATGGGGCATTTGCAAAGTCACCCAAACCATCTGGGCCCTGGCTTGGCCATCAGGAAACCAGAAGAGGAGATTTCAAAACAGGAGAACCCAGCGGCATGGACCAGGGGCTTGGGAGTTGGCGAACCCAAGCTCGAGTCCCAGCTGCTGAACTAGCCTCCAAAAATGCTTCCACACGTGTGAAATGGAAGAAGAGGCGATGAACGAGGTGTTACACGTGCAGCTCTCAGGACAGTGCCAGGACATAGTAAGTGCTCAATAAACACCACCCGACATCCTTATTACTGTAATTCTTGTGATGTTCTCATGGGGTTGCTGTGGACGCGGAATGAGGTTCAGTGGCATCACGTCAGGTCTACATGACGTGCAAGTGATGAAGTACCTGAGAAACAGTTTGTGTCGTACAGGTAATTCACTCACAGGGTGACTGTCCCAGATGGACACGATGAATCTGTGTCCGCTTGGGGTGTGAAACCCTCCTGTTAATTGACTTCATTTGCCAGGTCCCAGACACAGCCAGCTCCTCCGTCTAAGGTGGCTCTGAAGAAACGACAACGTGGCCCGAAGCTGTAGGACAACCTGGCTGTGCCGATTCCCCAAGAGGCTGCTGGGCTCTGAGACAGGCACCCCGTCCAGGGGACTGAGGGCAGCCTGGTCCGTGCAGGGCTTCTTCACTGTGCCGATGTCAGCACCACAGCCACGAGCCATGTGCTCTCTCACTGGTGTGGGTAGAAACACGCAGCCAAGAGCCTGGCCCAGGACGTGGTGGCTCTGACTCGGCACGTCTCAGATCTAAGGCTCGTCAGAGCTATAAAGTTCTGGTGCCCGTCTGTACCAGGGGCTAACAGTAGGTACCCCCTTCGTGGGCTATTGTGAGGATTAAATAATACAGTACATATAAAGAGCTTACAATGGTTCCTGACACACAGTAAGTGCCCAGTAAACGTCAGCAGCGACCACCACGAGCGCTGCTGTAATTTCAAACCTTTCTCTAGGGCAGCCCAGTGCCAACAGTCGTTTACTTGGATTATTAGGCGCCCTGAGAAGATGGGACATAGAGAGAGGATGTGGCCCAGGCTTGCCCACCGTCATGCCAGGCTCTCCCTGCACCAGACTCCATCTGTCAGCTCAGAGGGGTTAAGCAAGCTGCCTGAGGTGCCCAGCTCAGACAGGGTGCAACCGGGAATCCAAATCCAGTCCAGTGGCTTCCCCCGCGCTCCACTGCCCTTCCGCTGCACCTGCTCCCATTTCCTCTCCCTGTAAGAGTTTTCCTTTTACTTTCAAATGGAAACGCTGCGCACATCAGTGATTCACTCACACTTCACTCTTGAGAGGTCTGTGCCCCCACCCGACCTTATTCAACGCCCCAAGGCCCTTTCCCTTTGCTACTGTTTTTGGATCTTTGTTCATTCAGTTTAACGCAGCTCCGCCCAAGTCCTGAGACTCAGGATCCGTGAGGCTTAAGGGGCTGGAACTCAGCTGCCATCAATGAGGCCCCTGCAGTGTCTTTCCACAGTGAGAGGGAAGGTCTCACCTCCCCTGGCAGGATGCTGAGAAGCTGGGAAGCCACCGTTTGCCAAGAAGAACGTTTTGAAGGAAAGGGAAATGAAATCTGTTGTAAGAAGGAAAAGCTCACTCTAACTCCTTAAGGATTAGCGGCCCGGGTGTCCGCCCAAACTCTGACATGCTGTTAGCTAAGAAAGGTGGCTATCGGGATGACAGCCACACGCTGTGCCGTGGGTGCCTGCAAATGGGTGCACCCACCTTCCGTCCATCGTCCACACTTGGAAACAAGGCCAGTGGGGGCCCTAAACGGACACCCGCTTGCCTGACAGGCATTGGGGTGGTAGCGATGACCTCCAGATGGGCAAAGTAAGACCCACCCAACTCAGTGGGGCCGAATGCCAGCAAGCCCCAAAGCGTCCTCTCTTTTCTAAAATTAAAAAAGATTTTTTTTTATCCTCACCCTTTCTTCTTTGCTTTTTTTTTTTTTTTTTTAAGAGAGAGGACAGGAGAGAGAGAACATTGATTGGTTGCCTCCTCTACAGCCCCACTGACCAGGAATTGTATGTGGTCAGACAGGGGATCAAACCCGCAACCTAGATGCATCTCCTGACCAGGAATCGAACCCACAACCGCTCAGTTTACGGGAGAGGCTCCAACAAACTGAGCCACACTGGCCAGGGCCTGAAGCTTCCTCTCTTACAGGGCCGTGACCCTGTAAGAGACATGTGACCGTGATGTTCAGATCATAGTGTTAGAACTTACTCTGTTCTTAGCAGCTCAACTGGGGTTTGGCAGCTGAGACCAAGAAGTGCTGAAAAGCTTCCCACTGAGAACAGTCACTCCCATCCTGGCCCTGAGGGCGAACAGGGGCCTGGCCACGTGACCGAACCTATATCCAAGACCCCAAGAAGTCACAGCATCCCAAAGGCCACCCCCCAGCTGGCGAGCACTTTCTAAGGTCACTGGGAGGTCAGCAACACACCTGCCTGACGTGTCAACAGGCAGGTCCAAAGGCAAGGGGCACCGAGGCCAATTCTTCTGCTCCCCCGTCAAGAAAAGTAACAAACCTACCAACAATTCACACAAAACAAACAAACACACGCATGTAGGGCACATGAGTATGTAAGAAAGAGCAAGACACGGACTCCCCAGATACACACTCACGGCACTGCTTTGGGTAACTGTCGGAACTCCACGTGATTCTATTTTGTACAACTCTTTTCTGTGTTCTTCTCTCCCGACAGCACTTGGCAGAGACCCCTGGCGGAGCACTAACTCACCTTTGTTTTAACACCAGCACATAAACCCACATTCAGATGCTCCCCGCGGAAGGGAGTCCAGTTTCTGCCTCCACTGGCTCGGGTCCCCTCCCCCTCGCTCGGGGGGTCGGACTAGGCTGGGGAGGGGAGTTATTCGAACAGGAAGAAGATGGGGTACGATCGGGGAGGCAGCATGTGAGGATAGGGCCCTCGAACACAATAAACAAGCCTGGTGCCTTGTTCAGAGATGTACTCTGGGACCCCCGATCCTAGCGCAGTCCTAAAAGCATTAGTTCAAAGTTAAAGTTGGACACACGCAAAGCTGAAGCCCCTGGGGGGACTCGGAGCTCAACAACAGCCCTCTCTTTGACTGAAAAACCACAAGGGAACACCCACGGCATACTTCTTGTTTAAAAAAGGAAAGTGAAAAATAAGGTTTTTTTCTTCCTCTTAATCATTATAAAACTAACTTGTGCCCAGTCCATCAAGTCACGACTTCTGTTTGCCTCGGGCGAGCCCGAGTCATGGTGGGCAGAGAGATGAGGGGCACAGGAAGCCTGGGCATGTCCCCGTGAACTGAATCGGTCCTTCTTCATTGTTGTCACTTCCTTCCTCTGCTTCCTTCAGCACAGGAAAGCCACTGAGAAGCTGCCCGCGTCAGCACGTCCATCCCCCTCACTCCCGGCGCACCAGTCGTCTGCAGGGCCCAGGCGAGCTAGAGCTCACTATCTCCCCCTCAAAGGAACGGGGTGACGCTCATTCAGCTGTCTTTCATGCAAGAGATTAAAAGCCTACTATGAGACGGGCAATGTGCTTGGGACTGGGATAGAGCGATGATGGAGGGTAGATGGGTAGACATGAGGGAGGAAAGGGAGGAGGGAAGAAAGGAAAAACAAATCAGGCGATAAAAAACAATACAAGTAGAGGGGCAGAGGATGTCAGGGGAAGGGGTGGCTATTTTGATAGAGAAATCAGGGAAGGCTTCTCAGAAGAGGTGACAATGGTAGAGAGGAGAGTCGAGTTGATATCTGGGGAAAGTGACTCACACGTACAAAGGCGCTGAGGCAAAGCCTGCTTGGCGTGTTTGAGGAATAGCTGGGGGTCAGTCGGGCAGGCATGGAGCGAGTGAGGGGGGCAGAGAGGCAGCAGGGGTAAAGGACACAGAGTCTTGCAGCCTCTGGTGAGGAGCTTGTGTGTGCTCAGGGAGAGGGGAGGCACGGGAGGATTCCAAAGAGACAAGCAGGGTCAACCAACTTCCCAACAGGCTTCTCTGGCTGCTCTGTGGGAAGCCGGCTGAAGAAGGGGCACAGGTGGAAACAAGAGAACCTAGTTAGGGGCTGTAGCTGACACCCAGGTGAGGAAGGATGACAGGCTGGCTCCAAAAAGCAAAGGGAAGGTGGTGAGATGGTTGAGCCAGTGGCCCCCAGAGGACGAGCATCTCCCTTGCTGGCATGGATACACAGACCTGTGACAGTTGCTAACAGGTAAACAGGATGCGCGTCAAAGTTCACCAAGCAAAGAGAACTGCATAAGAAGAGAGAGATCAGAAATCGGAAATGGTTCCATGTGCAGGCTACATAAGCCTCACCCTGGGCAAGTCCCACACGTCTCCGGGATTCAGTTTTCTCATTTGTAAGCGAGCAGGACCCAATTCATGGGGTTACAGTGGGAAATTCAAGCCCCTGCTTAGATAATGCCTGGCATATTATACATGCTCAGTAAATAATACATTCCTAAGCTCTGCTTTTAACAGTCTGAGTCCTAGCTCAGTCGGTTTAGTTACTGTGTTATCTTTACAATTCTACAAACCTCCGTCTGGTGATCTGCAAACTGACAATGATGGTACCTCAAGTACTCGGTGAGGCTGAATGAGACAGTGTTAGCTTAGCCAAAAAGTCTGACCCACAGAAAGCCCAGAGTAAAATAGTAACTGAAGCGCTCGATAAGATGCTACATGAATCAGACACACCAGTCATTCAGCTAGATGATTTCTAACTCTCCTTCTACTTCAATCATCCCCAAACTCTTAAAAAAAAAAAAAAAAAAAAACAGCTTCAAGGTCCTGAATGAGTCAACTCTGGAGCAAGGAAACCGTGCAAGTTAAGGCAGGTCAGGGTGAAGAGAAGCTGGAACTCCCACCTCAAAGTGGACAAAACTAAAAGCAAGCACTTCTGCTCAGGTGACACCTATTACTCTGAGTCAGAGAATCATGTATGTTTAGAGGTGAGAGGAGCTTACAGAGCACTACCCCCTCATTTGGGAGCCAGGTTCCCACAGCTCAGAGAGGACGGGCGTGTGGGCTGAGGTTGCACGGCAAGACACAGGCAGGGGTGGACGCCAGCAAGGCCCCCTCCCGTCCCAGCCAGCCTGGTCGGTGGGAGGACGGCGTGAGAGGGCGAGAAGAAGAAAGCAACGAATACCCCATCTGCAAGAAAGAGGGCGACGGAGACAGGATATCTCAGGACTAGCAGAAGCGCCTTTCTTGCTATTATGAGTTCAATTCAAATGCCTTATAGGGCCCCGTACGTGATGTAAGTGGGCTGAGCAAGCAGTACAAAAACACGAATGCCCATAACCTAAACACGTTCACACTCCGATTTTTTTTCTCTTTTTAAGAATGGCATCACCAGAGCCACTGCTAAACAGTCTGATGCTTTTGTGCAGATCAGCAAGGGACACCTCCTCTGTGTCCTTCAAAGGCACGTGTCAGAACGCCATCTTGATAAATATGCAAATGTGAACGGCATCCTCGTGCTACGCGGGGAGGCTTGTGAGGTGCACAGCCTGAACAACCGCATCTAGCAATGCCTGGAAGGTGTCCCGGGGCTGTGAGCTGGAGACCTCTGTCTACATCCCATGGCCTCATAAAAGGCACTGAACTGCTACCGCAAATGTCATGTGGAAACAAACACACACGTTCGCTGTCAATGCCTGACTCCTAATCAGACCCGCTAGTGCCCACCCCGGACCTGATGCCCAAATGGATCCCAAGAAAGCTTCTGCCTCAGGACCTTGGCACCGGCATTTCCCGCTCCTACAACACTTCCCCCTTCCCGCCGGCCCCAAGAGAGTGACGCAGCTTACAGTCTCACTGCACTCCAAACTCTGGTTAAGTGTCACCTCTTCAGAAAGTTCTTTCCTAAATATTATCCTCGCCACCTCACAACCATCTTCCTCCTGCCTCCTCTTTATTTCCCCCCCCTGCTTTATTTTCCTTCCTAACGCTTTTTTGCCACCAGACGAATTGGAGCGGTATTGGTTTATGGTATGTGTCCCTCCACCAGCTCTGTGAGAGCGCCGGATCTCGTCCGTCCCGCCCGCTACTCTATCTCCATCTCCATCAGCAAACTTTTTCTGTAAAGGACAAGACGGTAAACATTTTAGGCTTCTCGGGCCTAAAATACCATCTCTGTCACAAGGACTGAACTCGACCGCCGTAGCACAAAAGCAACCGCACACAATTGGGGAATAAATGGTCATGGCTGTCTTCCAATAAAACTCCTTCAGAAAAGCGGGTGGCAGGCCAGATTTGGCTGGCACAGTTGGAGGACCCCTGTCCTAGAACGATGTGTCTCGGCCCTAAGGCACACACAGACCACCTGGGGATCATATAAAAGGCACACTTTGGCTCAGCAGGCCTCAGTGGGACCTGAGATGCTGCATTTGGAACAAGCTCCCAGGGGATCCGTGCACCCAACGGAGTGGGGTGTGCCCAGCACAGCGCCTGCCATGCGGTAGAAGCCCAATTAATATTTGTTGAATAAATCAGGGAGAGGCAGAAAAACACTCATAACTCAACACTTTTCTTGCTACTGTTTAACCGTCGCGCCCCAGTCTTGCTGATAGCCCCCGCTGTCTCTAGCTTCGCCTGCCACTGCAGGAAGAAGGATCGGCGCACAGACGGGGGACGCAGTCGGTGGGTGCTGATGAACTATTTTGTCGCTGAGCCTGGAGCCAGGTAAATCCGAGGCTTCACACGCATTTACCCGAAGCAGGTTTCAAACTCTGTACTAATTAGAACAGTATTTACAGTTTCCTAACAAATGTCAGCTTAGGAAGCTAGGATTCCCTAACAGAACCCTAAGCTCCCCGAGGAATGGTCTCTTTGGTTACATAAACGAGGCCGAGAAGAGCAACTCAGCTTCACTTCCTATTTGCAAAATCAAAGGCGAGGCCTTTTCAAGCTGAACAGTAATAACTGCCTCGATCATTTATCGAGGATTTAAAATGTACGGGGCGTCCTGCCAAGTCCTTTATAAATTACAACGCTGATGATGGTGATGACAACAATGAAGGGAACCACAAGGACAAACGCAGACCCCTCTGGAAGGGGCCTCAGGGAAAGAGGAAGCCGCCCGGGACGGGGGGTGGGAGGGCGGGCCTTGCCCCGCGCAGTTCTTGCATCTTTGAAATTCTGCACCACGTGAATGCATTTCCTCCCCACAAAATTAATTTATAAAAGAAACCAGAGAAGTCTGCACGTAGGACTGTACTAATTGCTTTACGCACAGTCTCATCTCCTATAGAAATCCTGTAAGATAAGGGACATTCTGTCCGATTGGCCGCTAGGGAAATTGAGGCTCCGGGAGGTCAGATTACCCTTGTCCACAGTCGAATCACCCCTGTGGGTGAGTGAGAATGACTCAGGCTAAAGGTCAGGTAGGTCCCCGGACCAGCTGACCATAGATCTCATCACCATGGCTTGCTCATGGCACCTGCCCCTCTGGAGATGCTGATGTCTCAGGCCCCACATACAGGCCACACTGGCCTCCCTGGGTTCGCTTCTCAGCCTCTGGGTCCCCACACCAGGACACGCTTGAGACTGTGGACAGAAGCCCACGTTCCACCCTGACCCCAGGGAGGCTGCCCCGAACCACAAGCCAGCTATTGTTCTGTGTCTGTGAAGGGCCGGCTGGCTGCTGTGGCCAAACACAGGGAGGAAAGGAAGCCAGGTGGGTGGGGAGGCACGGAGGGAGGCAGGAGCCCGAGCTACCTGACAAGGAAAAACTTTGACTTGACACTCGACCAGGCTGGATTTCCTACATTTTTCAAAATAGTACTTAAGCGACAACAGAAGCCCCTAGGAGCGACCTGGAAAATTATGTCAGGATCATTAAAGATTTCTATTTCTTCTTTGTGGCCCGACTAGTTTAGAGTGCAGGCTTGGAAGCTAAACCACCTAGGTTCAGCTCATGGCCCACCCACTTCCTGTGTGACCTTGGGCAAGTTACTTAACCTCTCTGTGTCTCCAAGTCCTGTCTAGAAATAATGGTAGCATTATGTCCATTCATACACAGAAAGCACTTAAAACGATTCCCAGTCTTTTTTCCGACCTCGGTAAAGGCTGGTTTCCCCCGGTGTCATAAAAATCACCCGATGCAGACTTGACTGCATGGACGGGGCAGGAGCTGAGTGCTATGAGCTTGAGGGCGCACGCATGGGGCAAAGACTGAAAGGGAACACGCCGAAAAGGGAACACGGCGAAGCAGAAACAAGTCTTCCCTGCAGGTGACACAGGCTGTTGTCTGGGTTCCCTTTCACACTTGCCTGTATGTTCTAAACAATGCATACATACTAAGACAAGGGAAAAAGATAATAAATAATGGAACAAAAATTCTGGGAGCACAGATACACATGTATGCAATTTTATACATGCATACATATATGTGTACACATAGTGTCAATATACACATACATGTGTGTATTTTTCTATTAAAAATAGGTGATTTGCATATACACACGCCCACACAACTTTTTCCAACCTGTGTCAGAATGTTCAGAATCTGCTACTCCTAAGCTGTGGGCCAGAGGGCACAGAGGAAAACGAACAAGAGGAAGAAGAAACAGTAACGCTGAGCACAGGCCGAGCCCTTGCGGCCTCCCAGGCCCGGCTGCATGCACTTCGGGAGGCAGGCACTGGCAACGTCCCCTCTGATGAGCTGTGTGACCTTGAGCCTGTTTCCTCAGCTGTGAATGGGGATGATGACAGCTCCACTACCTTCGGCAGCTGGCGGACAGGGTCAGTCACTTTGTCACTAGTGACCACGTGCTCCTTGGGGAAGGCACTTGATGCCTCTGAGCCCCAGTTTCCCCGCTCACAGAGCAGGGACAGCATGCCTGCCTGAGCTACTCCATGGGGCATGCTGGCCACGTAGGAAGTGCTCAGTGAACAGGGGTGACGATGGGCAGGGCCAGCCCGCCACCTTCCAGGAGGCCCACGGCAAGCAGCTCTCACCGCCACGCTGTCTCTCCATCGGAGGAGGGCTCTGCTGCTCTTGCAGAAAGAACGGGACCCCTGCCAGAAGCCATCATGTCCCCCGTTTCCCTCCCCCACCTCTCGTGGTCCAGCCAACGATTTTGTCATCAGTGGGGCTGACACCTCTCGAGACAGTTATGGGTCTCATTGAAGGGACCAAATTAGAAAATGCTGACTGTTCGATAAACTGGTCTTGCCCCCTCACACACCTGTTATACCCACAGGGCACCTAGAACAGGGCGGGGCCCCCTGGGGAGGGACCCCCCTTCTCCCACACACAGTCAGAGCAAGCTGGCTCAGGGCTCCTGGAGGGGTCCCAGGTGGGGTCCCAGTCCCCCCTCTCCTGTGGCATGCTGGAACTAACGGGGGTCTGAAATCCACCGCCATTAGATGCCTCCTTCCTCACAGGATCAGAGAAAGTCTTTGGTCCCTCAATGGAGAAAGCAGAGGCAAGGGTGGGACCCAGAGGCTCAGTGCTGGGTCCAGTGCCCAATCACAGCGCCCGCCAGGTGCTGCCCAAAGCTGCTGCAGGGACGCCTTTCCCAAGCCCTGGCCCACCTCGCCCTAGTGACGACACCCAGCTAGAGGACTCCACAGCAGCCAGGCCTCAGGATGCTCCGTGCTGGGGCTCAACGCGGAGCTGTCTGGGAGAGGGCCGTGGAGGAGTGACTAAAAGATGAGGACAGAGAAACTGAAAGCCAAGGTCGGGGCGCCACTGCTTACCAGCTGCCTGGCCTTAAGTAAGTGATGTTGGCTTCCCTGCGCCTCCTGACCCACCTGCCCCATAAAAGCCCCGACTCAGTGCAGGAGAGAAAGGAGGAACCAGGGGTCATATATGTAACGAACAAACAATGTGTGAATAGAGTGCTCTCGATGTCTCTCCTGGATTAGCCCCCGATTTGCTTAAATCAACCAGAAAAAGGTTGAACGGGCACCGGGGTCTCATCTCAGGCCAAGAGAGTTCAAAGGATCCCAAAGTCATGTCAATCACTATATTTCTCAAGAAAGGAAAATGGATCAAATGCCTGCTTTGTGCCAAAGATCGGGCTGGGCACGTTTGTTGAGAATCCTAATGACACTATGCAAAACAAAATAAAACAAAACAAATCATCTGAAAGTGGAGGTCTTTCTCGCCTTATGATTGAAGCAAGTGCGGCTGGACCAGTTGCCCAGAGTCCCACACCTAACGCAGGGACGGCCTCTCTCTCCAAACTACCTGCCCTTTCTAAGTCCGAGAAGCTGTACCATCCAATGAGGCAGTGCGGACTCTGGCTTTGGACCTCAAATGCCAGAGATTTTGGACACCTCAGGTGTCCAAATCAATGCCACCACTCCTCACATGAGTGACATCAGGCAAGTTGCTTAACTCCTCTGTGTCCCAGTTTCCTGGTCTGGAAAAGGAGAGTTGTGATTCTACCACCTACACTGCATGGCATCGCTGCAAAGATTAAGTAGGTCACTCGAAGGAAAGCACGCAGTGAGCGTAGCTTTCATCAGAACACCGCAGGGCCCAGCCCACAGGAGGGACCCGAAAAATTGTGCAATACACAGAGTTTCCTCTATACGTTCCCACTGCTTGCCAGGCATACTGCAAGCCTCACGCTTAATCTCTCTTTCTGGAACAATGGTTTCTCCGAAGTTCTGGGAGATTTCTGTTGTCTGCCTCCATCTGGGGGCAATGTTTTACTAACTCTCACTCGTGACAATTTATCTTTAATGGGAACTGAAAGCACCTCTTGCTTATCATCGGTGTGTCTTTGGCATGAAGTCGGTAACATCCAGCCCCACGCCTCATCACCCCACAACTTTGCCGGCACCACCCCCCGCCCTGGACATCATCTCCTCTCTTCTCCACCGGGCTCACCCTGGGAGGCCAAGGTCACACACCGGGGGATACATCTGGCCCGCAGATGCCCTTGGTTTGGACTGCACTCTTTTAAAAGCTTTCTAAATTAATTGCCAGTGTTATAATCAAAAGACTAGTACAGACGAGGAGAGGGTGGTGAGATCGCTCAGCACCCCCACCCACCCCATCTCCATCTCTAAATGGAGACGTGCTCCCTCTGAACCAGGAGGAGTCTCGGTGGGGATGGGGAGGGTCACTCAACCCCGTGGACTCCCGCCTCCTGAAGACAACAGCCACACATACCTCTCACCCTCAGCCAAACCCTCAAAAACTGCAGTTAGCCCGACTTTCCACATATACCCAGGATCCAATCATTTCTAATGTTCTCCACCCCCAACAGCGCCTGCCCCGGATCCCTGAACCTTCCACTCCTCCGTCTCCTTCTTGGCTCACATGCCACCTTCTCGGGGAGGCCTCCCTGACCACCCCGGTTCCCCCTGCCCTGCTAGTTTTTCCCGTAGTACTTACCACCTCCCCATATTCTATTTAATCTCCCTATTTACAACATTTACGGTTTATCTCCCCACAGCCAAAACATCGGCTCCACGTGGGCAGGAGCTTCTGTCTGTTTTGTTCACGGCCGTATTCCCAGCGCCTGGAACGGTGCCTAGCCCACAGAAGGTGCTTGGGGAATGTTCTACCCACCAAATGAATGAGCAAAGAAACCCCCAGGGATCTCAGAACACGTGCCCCCGCAGAAGCGTGAGCCACGAATCTTTATTTCCCTCCGCTTTCCTGTCTCTTTCCAGAAGGTCTGATTGAACTTTTTGGAGAAGCAAACACAGCAGCCCTGATCAAGGCAAATCAGTATCAGCAAGACCTGCTTCCTGTTTCACATCTTACAAACAGGGGGCAGGGCCTCGCCAAGCACCATATTTTATTAGTCAAATAGAAGCCAACATGCCCAGCCAATTGCTGGAGGAGGGCTGCTCACCGTCAAGACTCCGACTTCGCCTGGTGAGAAAAGCCCTCCTGGCTTCTTTCTTCCCTTAGACATAATTTAAAGTGAGTTGCAAACAGTGCAAGAGCTGAAATCCAACAGGATGAAAAACGCTGTCTCATAACTCCTTTTACAAGTTGAAAGCCTCCTCTAGGTTGGGGAGAGGAGGTAACCTGAACAGGTGCGCCCCGGCCCCCCACTCCTCTCCCTGCAAAGCTCGTTATTCTTACCCGGGATGAAACAGAGATCGGGTTTCTGCATCTGTAAGGAATTTCTCCTAAAGGAACGACCCATGTTTTTTCCATATGTCTGAACAGCTGTTTGAAAGAATCTACAGCATTGTGTTTGGAGGTGTGCACTGCGGCTGAACATTCCCGTATTCCGATCACCTTCTAACCAAGAGGACGGCTTTCCGATCATTCTTTCGGTTGAGCACATGTCCCAGGGCGCGGTAAGAATAACATTTTTTGAAAGGCATATAATGTGGTATCCTCTCCCAGGAATTTCTCTACGGGAACATGGCTAAAGGGTCTAGAAGAAGGCAGGGGAAGGATTAAAATGACGATGGCATTTTACAAGCCACTGTCAACTTGGGTAGCATTAGATCCCGAAAAGGATCCCATGAAGAGCTATGGGAACGCTTCAGGCCCAGCCTGGCAAAGCTGCCTGTGAATGGACGTTCTGTCCCCAGGGGATCGTCGCATCCTGCCCTGAAACAGAATGAGGGAATGATGGCAGGGGCCCGCCAGGAGCACGTGGCTCTCTCGAGGTGGATCAAGTGGTTCCTTTTCTGTTCTGAATGCGACAGGTCAAACTCAGGGCAAGCAGTTAAGATTCCCTGGAGAGAACCATAAATTTGTCCGAGTTCGATGGGATTCAGAGCTTTACAGGCGAGACCACCTGGGCCTGGCTTCTAATAGAAGCCCTCCTTAGTCGGACAGTTCTTAGGGCTCGTGTAAGTACAGCCTTGCTTTTACCTCCCTTTCTAGTTGATAAACCTTGGAATAGTGCTGTCCTTATCTACCCACAGAGGACATGAACTGGATATTTGTCTTGAGCCAAATCTAACCCAAAGGCTGATTTACTAGCCAAACCTTCATAATCAGAAATATCACATAAAAATTCAGAATCCTAGCATCTCTTGGGGGGGAAAAAATAACCCGTAGAAGCTGGCAACGTGGGGCCCATGTTCCCACATGGCACAACGCGGCTGCCTCCCCAGGTCGAGGCATATACACTGCTGTGCCCTGCCGCCCACGACCCCCTATGGCTCCCTGACATGTGACTGGACAAGTCATTTCCTTTCACTCCTTGGCCCCCACGAGCTTGTCAGTTTGTGATCCTGTTTCTCCAGCCTCTTCTTTGGTTCTCCCCCCCCACCCCCCCGCCATCCACTGCTGCTGGAGAGAGACGCCAGTTCCAACAGAGGGCGTGAGGAATAAATCCAAACACGCGGCTACGCACCAAGCCCACGTGTGATGGCGCAGGTGGCCCTGTGCCACTCCACAGGCCAGACGGCTGGGGAGTCAGGGCTGTGCCTCTGAGCTCTGGGCTCACCCACCTCACCGCCTACCTGGGGTCTTTGCTTGGCTGCCTCACAAGCCCTTCCCTCTTCCTACACACCAACTGAACTCATATTCTTCCCCCAAGAAACGACTTCTTCCCACCTTACCTCCCACACCAAAGCCAGCACAAAGTGCGGAAGCTCCTTCCACGGCCACCTCCGCCGCTCCTCACCCGCCACTGCCACAGCTCATCCAATTATCTCCCTGCTTCCTCCCTTTGTCTTCTAGCCCATTCTCCAGAGAGAAGGCCGAGTGATCCTAAAAATATTGAATCAGAATCTCCTTCCTCCCCAGCTCAAAGCTCGTCACTCCCTGCTTCCCCTAGCCCTAGAATAAAATCCTAGTTCACCACCTGGGCTTATGAGCCTCGCATGTTCCGGCCCTGACAACCCATCAGCCTCCATGCTAAACTCAAGTGACACTGGCCCTCCTTCAGCTCTTCGGACATGCCAAGTTCTTTCCTGCCTCGGGACCTTTGCACGTGCTGACTCTGTGCATAGAACACTCTCCTACCACCACCAACGGGGAAAGCAAAGAGCATGACAGAGAGAGCAAGGGCATCCTTCTCTCTGCTGGCTCTGTTGGCTGCTCCAGGTCCCAGTCGGTAAGTCACGTCCTCAGCAAGACCCTCCTTCTAAAGCAGGTCTTCCAAGTACTCTCTTGGTGTGGCTTTGTTGAAGGGTTACGCTCTAGTTGTGAACCGCATCTTACCTGAGTCCGTGTGTCATGCCAGACTGCCCTCGTCTGGCCTCCCTGACCCACCCGCACCTCAGCAACGGTCACGCCAGACCATCCGGGTGTCCTCTGCACCCGCAGTGCCCGTGAGCTCCGGCAGGGCAGTGGCTGTGCGATCCCACCCATCATTACTCTATCGCCACCTGTGCCTGGCACACAGCAAGGCCTCAATGACATGTTCGCCAAATGAATGAGTCATGAGATCCGAAACGCATTTAAGGTCTGGAACAAGCTTTCTTCCACGATCAAGTGACATGCAGGACAGAAAAAAAAAAAAAAAAACAACCAACCAAACAAACAAACAAAAAACACCCCACAATAGCTGGGTGCAACTCCACAAAAGCATATGCTTTTAAGATTTTAAATTTTGTACTTAAAGGAAGAGAATAAAATGGTCTTGTACTCCTTTTATTTTCATACAAAGAGGAGCATAAAACCACTAGACATGCAAAATAAGATTAAGTTTTATAGTGTGGCAAATAAAAAAGAGAAAGGTGGGGACCAATAATTGAGGGGGGGAAGGAGCTGTGGTGCAGTACAAAAATAGAAGCAGATGGTGAGATAAAGAGAGAGACGGAGATCAAGAGAGAAACCAGCAGATTCTAAGCAAGGTACAAAACAAAGGCTTCGCTGCTCTTCTGGGAACAGAAGGACAACCTTCAGATTTCGAAAGGGGTTTTCGCACCTGCTTAAAGGTTAAGAGTACTTGTCTTCGTGAAGGCCCTCTCTTCCTCGTTTTTCAAAGAAGTTTGTAAAAAACTGACTACCTACGCTCAAAATCAGGGGTTAGCACATTTCATTTGTGAAGTGCGTAGAAACTATGCAAATGATTTTTTTTAAAAAGATATTTCACACTCTGTGTCTTTTGCAATGACTACAAATTTTTAAGTCGTACACTGAGTTTTCAAAGTCATGACCAAGAATAAGAACAGATCCTTGGGGGCTGCTGGAAGGAAGGACATGAACTTCAAGTGCTATAGAGAGGGTGTCTTTTGAACTGCACCTTCCGCCCATTCTCTTCTCTAGAACTTTCCATGGCCCCAGCCCTGATGAATGGGTGAGCAAAGCTTACACCGTACATGGCCTGACCTCGCTGGCCAAGCTAACTGGACCGGTGGTTGGCACCCCTCCCAACCAAGGCCCATTAGAATCTCCCTGAGAATCAGGGTTTGGGCTCCAATGAGCTGGTGAGGGGGCTGGCATTGGGGTAGCACGAAAGACTCATAGGCAGGAGATGCGGGCAACTTCCCACCAGGCCTTCTCTGCCTGGTGAGAGTGAGAAGGCAGGGAGGGCTGGTCTGCAGAGAGACATAAAGATCAGGAAAATGGCATAGCAGGTAGAGCCAGACCCCTGAGTCTTAATCCAGCGTCCACTACTCAATAACCATGACCTTGACTGAGCTCCCTGGCCACCCCTTGATCTAACCATAACCTGCTCCATAGGGCTCTTTTGAAGATTAAATAAGTTAACACATACAGCACTTGGCCCAGGTTCTGACACGTGCTAAATGCTATTATTATCATCTTGCTAAACCATAAGCTGGTGAGGGTGAAGATTTCTGGCTGTTCCGTACGTACCCTACCCCGGCACCTAGAACCATGGCTGGTACACAGCAGTGCTCAACAAACGTTTGTTGAGTGATCAGAGAATGAAGAAACCCTAAAAGAATAGAGCCTCCTAACTCTTTTTGTTATCTCAGCTGCTACCCTCAAAGGAGCAATCAGAGAGGGGTCTTATCAAAGCCTAAATCACATCATGTTTCCTTCCTGCTTTTCACATCTCCGGATAAAAGCCCAACTTTTCCCAGAGGCTATCCAGGCCCTGCATGCCCCTTTCAGCCTCTTTCCACTCTCCCTTTGGCTTCTCACACTCCAGTTACATTGGCCTCCTTAACCTTAAGGTCCTCTGTTGTGGTTCCTTTTGCTTCCTTCTGCCCCAGGGCATTTGCATGTGCTGTTTCCCCTTTGCATCCTCTCGCTCTAGCCTCCTCCTCAGGGAAATCTTAGATATTCTTCCCCCACCTTGGCTCCTCCTCCCAGAGCCCCGTGCTCATTTCCTTCATGCCACTTGCCACAATCTGTAATTTTATCATTTGTGTGATTAGTCAATGACTCATTCCCCCTAGAACATGAGCTCCATGATGAAAGAGATCATAGCTTCTGTTTTATTTGTCACTGTATTTCAGCATCAAGTGCAGTATTTGACAAAAAGCAGGTGCCCAACAAATACTTGTAGAACGAATCCACTTGCTGAATGGATCGACTGAGCAAAAAAGTAACATGTAGACAGCGGCTTCCCAAGTCTGGGTTCTTTCTGAACTGAATTTATTGGCCTAGTTTTATGCAGTAGTCTCCTCATACAATCCCCCTTTTCTAATCTGCTTTGCATGAGTTTCTCTATTACTACCCAAAGGCCTTGACCCCAGTACACAGACTAATACCATCCTCCAAGACAGGAGGACCCCATCCTAAAATAGAGGAGCCTTTAGAGAAAGAAAACAAAATCCAGAGTCTCTACAGTGTCTAGTATCTATTAGCACCACAATGTCTGAGTACAGTCAACAATTGCTAGAAACGTGAAGAAAGAGGAAAACGGGATTAGTGGTCGGGGAAAAGAAGCAATGAATAGAAACAGATGCCAACATAGTTGTGATGTCGGGTTTAGAAAAAGCGACTGCCAGGATTTAAGTTCCCAACGTTATCATAAAAGTCCTTAACCAGGTGAACACAGCCAAAGCACCCTGAAGATGTGGGGGCTTTGCCTTTGTTTGTTATCTGAATTCTGCTCATGTCATACAGCTTAAAATTAAGCAGTTTTAGGAGATGGCTCAAGAATCTGTATTTTTAACAACTGCTCTAGAGAGTTCTGATGTACAACTGCTTCAGATGCTTATCACAGACTTCTTATCATATAAGACATACTTTAAGGAAAACACAAAAAGTGTTAAACTAATCTAAATGTATTAAAGGTCTGGTTGAGTTGGTTGGTGAGCACTAGTCAGCAGTTGCTGGTTAACCAGACTGTATAATTAAGACTATTTCAACTCTAATTATTTTTTGGAGAAAGAAAACACTTCTTTACTTTTTTTGAGGAAAAAAAAAATCTGAGGTTGTATTAAAAGTCACAGACATAAAAGATAACTATTAAGAAAAAAACAGGAAGAAATGTTCACGGTATAATGTGAAGTTAAAAAAAAAAATCAGAGCACAAACTACTATAACATCGAGTGTAAAAATGTATGATAATAGACATTACCATGTTTGTGAATAGAAAAAAGGCAACAGGAAAGATGTCAAAATGTTAATAATTATTTTAGGTAGTTTGAGTATGTGTAGTTTTAAAATGTTCCTACGTCACGAGCATATTGATTTTCCTCTATAAACACTCATCTGAAGTTTAAACACAAATTGATGGCTTCAGAAACCGTCTGTCAGTATACAAATGCCTGCAAAACTCTAGCAGCTTCTCAGTCAGAAAGAGAAGGGAAGAAGTAGCTTGAGTATGAATATCACTCCTATCCTTATCCAGCTCAAGAAGACTTTCTTCTCTGGCTTCTTTGCGGCTGGACTAGCTCCAGACACTAATTCAATCTTCAATTTCCCATCCCTCAGGGGAGTGAAGGGCTGAGTCACATCCTTCAACCTGACACGCAACAGGCGGTGGCTTAGCAGAAGCAAACCACCTAATAACAACAAATGAGGAACACAAAATAAAAAGAATTCAAGTCCCTACCTGAACCACAGGGTGGCCACCGGTTGGAGCTTTGACGGCCCCTCGGCTGCCTTCTGTCTCATAGTGGGCCCGGTGATGTGGCTTGGGCTGCACCTCAATCCGCAGCTCATAGGAGCCTGACTGGTGGGAGAGTGGCCACTCCAACGGCGGGAGGGACGCAGTCACCGGAATACTGAAGAAGGAAACAGAATCAGTCATATGTACAATAAACGTAAATGGTCCCTTTTCTGAAAATCATGTCCAGTGGGTATACGAATAAAATGGTGGCTATTGGGAGGCACATGTTTCTCCAGCAATGACAGGCTGCGCCCTTCGCATGGTGGAGATCTTTCTCTTTGCTTTCTCACCCATCTTGATGAAGACGGTATGACTGACATCTCAATTCATAAAGCTAATTTCATTATACGGGGTCCGGCAGAAGTAATGCCTGCTTGAGTGTGGCTGGTAGGGTAATAATATGGGTGTAGTAATTTATAGTTTTAATTTGAACATTTCACCTAAAATGTTCTGTGGTGTGTTTGAGTGTGATATTGTTATATTACAGAATTATGTGCTTATAGTTTTGTAATAAAACAGGGGTGTTCCTTGTGCCAGACTTTGTTTTTTCCTTCACTTTAGTGGGAGAAGAAACGCTAATGTCAAGAGCGGGTGTGGGGGAGGCGCGGCAGGGGGAAATGGTGGCGGGACAATGGAGACAACTATACTTGGACAATAAAAAAAATTTTTTTTTTTAAAGAGAGCAGGGATCCTGCATGTGTCACTAACTTGCCATCTGACTTTAGGCAAGTTAACTTCACTTTCTTATCCTTGGCCTCCTATAACCACACAACAAATGGCTCAGGCAGCATCTGAGAGTCGTTTCAGCTCTTATTTCTATGTATGATGATCCCAATTAAATGTAAACTTTAGAGAGAGGGCATTTCCCATCACAGTTATTATTTGTCGTGTCCAGCGTAGAGCATCCAACCACAGAGAGGGGTCTGATTTTGGAATGGACGAGCCAAACCACTCAGACTCCCTAATATTAAATTATAACCCTAAAAGAATAGAGCCTCCTAACTCTTTTTCTTATCTCAGCTTTCTTATCATTAAATGAAGGGTAAAGGGCAAGAACGTGGCTGGAGTTACCCATCCAAGTTCAAGTCCCAGCACCACCTCTAATGATCCGTGGGACTTTGAGGAAAGGCCTTCACCTCCCTAGCCCTCGTGTCCCCAACGGTGAAATGGGGGTACCGAGACTACACAACCACAGTGAGCGCGCCGCAATTATTCGCTACCATTTTTTTTTTCCTGTAGAAATGAAACAGTTCATCCACATACATGCAGGTGTCCCACACGCAACCGTGGCGCAGAGCCCGACTCACCTGCAGATGGGAATGGCGGGCACCAGCTGCTTGGGCCACGTCGGCGGCATCAGCAAGATGGACTCGGGGGCCGAGTTCCTCCTCTCCTCCTGTTCGCAAGGCCCCAGGAACTCCATGGCCGGGTAGATGTGGCGCGGCAGGCCGGCCTTGGGCGGGGCGGCAGACACCGGCGACGGGTCCGGGCTGGTCTTCCACATCTTGGGGGGGATCCCACAAGGCGAGTCGGGGGCCAGGCTGTTCAGGGCATCCATGAGGATGGCAGAGCCAGCCGTTGGGGGGTAGCCAGGGGGGGGGCCGTCGTCCGGGGGCTGCGGCGAGGGGCTGCGCGAGTGCTGGGGCGAGGCTCCGGGCAGCGGAGCGGCCAGGGCCCCGGCGCACGAATGCCTCCGCTTGGCACCAGGCGACGAGGAGCGCGAGGCCGGACGGGGCGCGGGCGAGTGGCGGCCCAGGCAGCTGTCCTCAGCGAGGCTGGTTCGAGGTGACATTATTGGCGAGGTTCTGGGGGAATAATGAGCAGGGATGTTTTGAAACTGGGGACACAGGTCGTCGGGCCCGCCGTTATTGGGCGAGACGCAGGGCGAGGTGTAGGGAGAGAAGGTGTCGGAAATGAAGCTGGCAGAGGAGCCGCTGCTAGCGGGGCTCAAGCAAAGCGGCTCGCGGTAGCCCTCGAAGCCGGGCACGGGCAGCGTGAACCGCGGGCTGGCGGCCGCCGCCGCCAGGGGCGCCTGCTCCCCCAGGAGGCCAGTGTCTCTCACGCGGAGCCCCCCTGCCTGCATCAGTTCGTGGGATGGAGTGATCTCGATCCGAGGGCTCAGGCCCGAGGCCCCCGCTGGCTTGACCGGGCTCAGAAAGTTCTGGGGCCCTACCCTATCCGGCTCTCCAAATCGGCCGGGGGGCTCGCCAGAGAAACTGGCGAGGGGGCTGTAGGGCTTGAGGCCATAGTCCAGGCCATCATCAGGGTATGCAAGTCCGGAGTGTGGGCTGGCGACCTTATGTGCATTCGGTTCTTCTGGAAAGAGAAGGGGGAGGGAGGGGTCTTTTTAAGCCTCTAAAACACAACTCCCAAATGCAGAGCAATCACAGGTTGGGTTTGTTTCCTGATTTTTTATTATTATTATTATTTTAATTCCCACCAGCCAAACCCCAAGCTGGAACCTCCTTCCCTCACCAGAAGGAGAGACAGGCCCCATCGTCCCAGATTCCTTGGAGGGCGAGGTCTCAGTGGGGAGGTTTTAGGGCAGGTGCACCAAGCGCAGCTTGGCCAAGCTACTTTGTTTAAATGCTGGTCAAACCCAGTCAACAGGTTTCTCACCCCACCAGATGGGTGGAGACCCACAGTTCGAAAATCTCAGACCTAGGCCCGCCTCGTCGCTCTACGCTTCGGACGCAGATACAGGATGCAGGGCAAGGCTGCATGGGTCTGGGGTCCATGGAGTTCTGGGATCGAACCCCAGATACCTGTGCCCCAGTGTAAGAAGTGGCAAAGTTCAGAACCGGGACTCCTGGCTCGTGTCCCCTCTCACATGCCAATTTTACAAATAAGGAGGGGGGTGGGGAGATTCGCCCTAAGACACAGAATTAGCGGAATTAGAAATCTCACAGAGAAAACACTTGGTTCTCAAAAGGCAAGGCTCTGGCTACAGGGTCTCCCCAACTATCAAAACCAGCAGGTGGAGAAGCCCTAATTCTCTCTCCTTACGAGGGGCCATCTGGCTCGGGTTACTGCTGCCACCTCAAAGGGACCCACGACTGGAGAGTGAAATTAGTGAGGGAACTAGCTCTTCATTCCTGCCACCCCTCACCCAGTCTTCCCTCATCAATCTCCCCAACTCAGCAGAGGTCCCTCCACCCTCTCTGTCGTTACTTTATTTGGTGACTCCTCTCTGTCACGCCCCTACATCTAACCCATCAGTAAATCCTGACGGTTGTACTGTTCATTATAAACCAAATTCATGTGTCACTCCCCCGGCCCCCCACCACTATACTCACCCTGGTGTGAGCCACCGTCCTCTCCCACCTGGACCACTGTGGTCACCTCGCCCCTGGCCTCCCCGTCCCTGCCCTTGCCTTGTATGCTCTGTTCTCCAAGCAGCAGTCTTTGGAAACATCCATTTGTGAAATCCACTTTAAAGGCTTTCTCTGACATTTTAGACGTGAGCTAGAATCCTAAGCACACTGGTTCCTGGGCCCCCGGCCTGCCTCGCCCCTCCCACCTCTCCCCACTTTTCCCCAGCCTGACTCAGCAACCGCCCGGGTGACACCTTTGCTTTTCTTCCAGCAGAGTCTGCCTCCGAGCTCTTCAATGTGTTTTCCCCTCTGCCTAAAAACTCTCCCCACCCCTACCCCCAAACCAAGGTCTGACGTTGGCTGCTTCCCTTAACTCCTTCGCGGGTCTGCTCAGCCAACCGGCGCCTCCTTCCATTGGGCCATCAAAAAGATGGTCTCCATCCTCACCCCAGTGGTTTGCTCCACCCCGTTTCCCTGACATCTTTCCTCCACCAACCGAGTCACGCAGCACACCAATAAGTTAATCTGTTTAGGGAATTCCACACCCTAGGCCTGGGCGCAAACGACAGCCCGAATCCAGCCCACAGACTGTGTCTCTGAAGCTTTACTGGGACACAGCCACTCCGTTGGGTTTTCCTACGGTCTGTGTTTTGCTTTGGGTAGCTGTGACAGAGACCCTGGGGTCTCCAAAGCCCACCGTATCCACCACCTGGCCCTCTACAGACGTGTGTGAGCCCTGCACTAGTCTCCCCTCCCGCAGGTCGGAGCCATGCCTATCACTGTTCGGTGCTGTTGGCCAAGCGCTTCGCCCAGGCGCTTGTAGGCCGTTTGTTGAGCGACTGAGCAAAGAAGTAAGTGAAAGAATCATGTCCGAGGGCCTGCCCAACATAAATGGGACCTCTTCCTAAAGGTGTGTGACTGGCCCATTTGGGGCCACAGGGAGGCTGCTCAGGCAACCCTCACCCTCCGTGGTGCCTTCTGGGCCGTTCTGGAGTACATGCGGTCAAATTTAGCTGAGCTGATCGTCTAGAGCCCAAAAGGTGCCCCCGCCCCAGGGGAGAGCACGGAAATGACTTCCCACAGCTCTTAGGGCAAAGTTAAACAACCCGAGCAAGGCCAGCCTGGCCAGGCCCTGACTGTCCATCTAGCTTCACCTCTCTTGCTGGACTCTAGCCAAACCGGCTCTTTCTGTTCCTAGAAAGCACCGAGCTCCTTTCTGCCTCAGGACCTTTGCACTGGCCGTTCCCACCACCTCAACTGCTCCGCTCTTACCCGTACTCAAGCCCCTTCTCTACATAACTAAAGCCACTGATTCCCTCCAGGTTAAGTATCATGTGCTCGGGAGGCTTCCTGACCTCCTCGACTAGCTCAGATCCCATTCATACCTCCCTGCTCTGCTCCGTGCAATTCCAGTTATTTGTTTACTCTTGGCCTCTCCCCCAACCTCCAGCCCCATCCCCCCAATCAGTCAGCTCCGTGAGGACTCTCTCCCTCCCTACTGTATTCCTAGCGCGTGGACAGGACCTGCCACAAAGCAAGCCCTCAAAAAAATTTATCTGTTGGTTGGGAGAACGAATATGTAAAAAAATAAGTTCAGAAAAGTCTATGTGAAATATTAAATTAAACTGCTTCTCAGAGATTCTACTATCCAAACCAAAAGGTAGAAAGAAGGTAATTCGGTAATATCTACGAAAATCCCAAACGCACATATCCTCGGAAGCAAGCAATGCCACTTTTAGAAACTAATCCTGCAGATGAGGTCTCCCATGTGCAAAAGGAAGTGTGCATAAGATGAGTTAGCGCTGCCCTGTCTGTAATCCCAAAGGATTGGAAGCAACCTGGTGTCCATCAATCGGGAATGGGTTAAATTCTGGTGCGTTCATACAGTGAGACACAGTACAGCTATAAAAAGAGATGAAAGAGTTCTTTCTGCATGAAAATGGAATGGCCACAAGATATAGCGTTAAAAGAGAAAAGCAAAATGCATACAGTATGCATGAGCACAACAGGGCTGGAAGTTACAGGAAGCAGGGACTTCCTTCAGGGAGGGGAACTACGCAAGGGGGGCACGGGGCTGGGTGGGGGGGGCACAACAGTGGTCTGGTAGAAAGGGGACACTGATTTCTGTAGCACCCCAAGAAAAGAAACAGTTTCCCTAAGAAACATGTCTTTATTTTCTTTTAAAGGCAGTGGTGACATAGCATGATACACAGTAAGGACACGCACCCTGGTTCAGGAAGCAGGAGATAGAGGGTGAGCCCTACTCTACCGCTAACTAGCTGCGTGACCTTGGAGAAGTCTGCCACCCAACCAGCTGCTCGTCTCCTTGATTGTTTCTGTAAAATCCTCTGATTTTTCTAGCTAGACTCTGTAGGGTCCAGCATTCTTATGAAACTGCAGGTCAGTTATGAACTTGGATTTGTATGTGCACGCACATGCTCGCGCGCATGCGCGCACGCGCCTTCCTGGCAGAACCAAGATTCTTAGCGTACAAAAAGATTAACGTCAAATCCATAACAACATTCTGATAATCCACCACCCTGCGAACCAGGCAGAACAAGACACACAAGGTCTCTTAGCAAAAATTCCAGCCTTATCAGAAAAACTGCATTACATCTGATCAGAAAGAGTCTGTCAGGGTTACTGTGAAAAGCCGCGGAGCCCGGCCATGCGATCACACGTCACTCACGGTCCCCAGCAGCAGTTAGAAACAGGAGGGTCGCTCTGCTGAGCAGAAGCATTTGAAGCATTTACATTGGTTTTAATGATAATCCAAGCGGCAGAGTTTTTCTCCTCTTCTTCCCCGGGGTACTGAAAGTCCAACAGCAAGCAGGAAAAATGAAGGTAACTGACCATCTTTTCATGCTCAGTCCTCTGGCTATCGGGCAGTAAGGCTCACAGACCAAGGGCTCATCCCTAAAACAGCTAAGGAGCTGGGACCCTTCGCTGTTCCTCCCTAGACAACTGCCAGCCTCATGACAGTGCCCTTCACGGTCACCGGGTTGCCCATGCGGCGCTGGGTGAAGTTAGTTTCATGTCAGAACCACCACATTTCCTCAGAAGGGCAGCCAGAAATCTTGCTTTTCCGACCGCTTGCATGATCTTTGCTATGGCCATCACAGACCACCGGTAAACACTATTTACTTAATATTTCTTTTGAGATCCTTTCGCTTGCTACTTTTGTTTTTTTAACTTAAAGGGGAAACTTGACACCACTACCACAAATGGAAAATCAGTGTCACCTCCATAAATAGAAGGTAGGGTAAAAATACAATAAAAATAAAAGTTATCAAATTCAAGCGAGACGCTGTGGTCAGCCAAAGGCTCTGAGCTGGAGGCCCACTCTTTTTCACACCCGATGCTCTTTTTTTATTGAGGTATAACTTATATATGCAGATCTGGAGTGTAGTAAGGCTCAATGAGTTTTGCCAAATGTGACAGACACCCTTGTAACCGCCCCTACAATCAAGATGTGGGACATTTCTGTGAATGTACCAGAAAGCCTTATGTTTTTAAAGCTGGAGGTGGAGGGAGAAAGTGGCAAGTGTCTAAGAGGAAAGGCATTGAAGACACAGGAGCACCTAACCAAGACTCCGCTCCTTCCGATGAGTTCAAAGACAAGGAGATGGCTCTCCTTACATGCAAGGTCCTGAGCGGTGGGCCACGTGGAACCATGTCACTGGCCACGGGAGATCCCTGGCCTGCAGTGGAAGCACCAGCACTTGACGGGGAAGAAAGTGAAAACAGTGATGGGGGAATTCAAAGACCGCTGCTCTGGGTCCTCTGTGCCTCTATACCTTTGTACATGCTGTTCCCTTCGCCCAGACTCCTTCCATACCCCCTCTCCCCACTCTCCTCACTATTCATCCATCAGGATTCCCCTTGGGCCACCTCCTCCTGAAGGCCCTCACTGATTTCCCCAGGCCGAATCACTCAGCCATTCTTCCCTGTTCCTAGAATATAGAGAGTCATCTAGATTCTAGTATAGTCTATGGATTATAGATTCGCTTGTCTGTCTCCCCACTAGACTGAGCTATCTGAAGGTAGACAGGAGTTGTTAATAATAATCATAATTAATAACAACAACAACAACAACAAAGCAGCAAAAGCAGCAAACGTTTTGAGAACTTGAGTGCCAGGCACTGTTGTAAGCACGATACACACAGTGACTTCTCTGACCCTCATGATGACCTATGAGACAGGCACAGTTTAGTCCCCCTTCACAGAAGAGGATCCCGACGCAGAGAGGTAAGTTAACCTGCCCGAGGTCCCACAGCTTGAACCGAGGCAGTCCTGAGAGCGCCCTCCACCGCTGCGCCAATCATTCTCAGCCTCGGAACGACTGACATTTGGGGCCTGAAAATTCTACGTTGTGGGGGCTGGAGGGTGTTTAGAAGCATCCCCGCCTCTACCCGCTAGAAGCCAGTAGCATCCCCGCCCTCTCACAGTTGTGACAACTGAAAAATGTCTCCGGGCATTGCCTAATGTCTCCTGCAAGGCAGGATGGCCCCCAGCAGCCCAGCACCTCATCAGGGCCCGCACGCCGCAGCGGCCTGCCCCGCTGGACGCATCCACCCGTGAGTCATGCCCTCAAACCTGACATGACTCACCGCTGAGACATGCGCTCACCGTCAGCCCTCGATGTCGTTTCAGCAGCAGACATCTGAAAGCCTCATTACCGTCACCCTTCCCTTCGGCATGTTCCCAGGGGCTCACCCCACACCCAGGCCCCTGAAAGTTTGGGGAGACCTCTGGCCACTCCCAGAAACTGCAGGACGGGATGGCTGGGGAGGCCGCTTCAGCCCCATCTCTGCAAGGAATCTGCACTGAGGTCCGGCTGT
This sequence comes from Mormoops blainvillei, assembly GCA_004026545.1. Taxonomy (NCBI): domain Eukaryota; kingdom Metazoa; phylum Chordata; class Mammalia; order Chiroptera; family Mormoopidae; genus Mormoops; species Mormoops blainvillei. The sequence continues at coordinate 36,706 of PVJD01006813.1, forward strand.
CAGTCAACACAATGCTAGGGGACTCCAGCTCCGCGGTCCTATCCCCCAACTCTGTGACCTGGGAGACCTCTTGAGTCCTCGGGTATAACATGGAGATAGGGTCAGTGACAATACCAGCCTGAGAGCTCACCTAATCCACATACGGCCCCAAAACACCTGGAATAAAACGCTCAACGTATGCGGTCTATTGGTTTACGATGATGACGATGGAGGAATGATCTTCCAATAAAAATTCTACCGTTATCCTGCTCTCGCTGCTTTATTTTGCAACAAATTAACGGTGTGACACGCTCTCGCCCCAGTGCCTTTAAAAGCATTTTTTTAAAGGTAAGAAAATTTTATAAAAATAACATCGATTCATTCACACTTCGGGAATTCTTTTCGGCACAGATCGTGCCAGCGTCCCAAAGGCAGATGGAGTAGGCCAAGCGTGCCAGCAACATCGCCGGCGCCCCACGGCTTGTGCTCTTTTCCCTGACCTACCTCGGAGCTGAGCAAATCTTACTCAAGTGTCCATGACTCAGGAAAGCTGTTTGCAATAACAAAAATGGTAATAGCTAACACATCCATACCATTTACTTCATACCAAGAACCGCTGCATGTATTTAACATGTATTGATATGTTTGTCCCCCAAGAACCCTGTTAAGCAGGGGATTCCGTTTCCTCATTTTACAAATGGGGCAAATGAGGCTCAGAGAGGGTGACTCATTTGCCTGAGGCCACACAGCTTCTGAGTGGCAGGGCTGGGATTCAGTCTCAGGTAGTTGGGTCCTCTACCCCCAGAACCATTACTCTACTCTGTTTCTCATGAAAAGGGCTACTTCCGGGATGGTGACACTTTCACCCCAACAGAGGGAAATGAGGTGTCCCCAGAATAGAAACTGCTCTGAGGGACCCCATCAGGAGGAAGTTGCCCCAACAACTAAAGAACATGAACTCCTTTCTTCTGGAATATTCACAGTCCCTCCATTTGCCACAGGACTGAGTCAACGATTATTTTAAAAATCACACTAAGGCCACCTGGTGATCCCTGCCAGCGCCTGTCCCCCGGGAGCCTCCTGCGGCCTGTTGCTCATACTCGGGGACACTCGGCCAAGTCTGAGGCCACCGTCCAGTGCCAACCGACCAGCCGACAGGTCACTTTTGAAAAGAGGAACAGCAAGAGAACATCCCCGCCGGGAAGTGCAGGAGGGTGGAATTTTCAGGAAGCAGAACAGAATGACCGAAATAGAAACCCAACTAGGGAACCGACAGGAGGCAGCTGTCCCTTGGGGGGAGGGGACAGCATAAACAGTGCTTTCAGTCTTGAAGGATATGAAGACGATGACCCAGGGCACAGGCTGGAGGCCCCAGAGCGCAGTCCATCCTTGCCTGAGGTGATGGGTCCACCACTGGATGAGCTCACGCCCGGAGGTGGTGCAAGTCCCAGGCCCCGCGTTTGAGACATCACAGTCTGTTGCCATGGCAACGTCTAGGATGCCCCAACCTGGAGATGTACCTATGTAGCTGAAGGAAAGGGGAGAAGGTGGAAGGGACCCTGCCTCCCACCACCCTGATGGCTCTCATAACTTCCTGTGCATTTGGGGCTGCAAGGACTTCTCAGAAGGAGCAGGAAGGTGGGTGGATTTTTCACCCGGCAGCTCGCACCACCTGTTGGAAAGGCCTTTTCTGAAAAGCTACAGGTCGCCATCAAGTAATAAATTCAATGCTCGGCAAACTTTCCAAAGAGCCCCCCATGCGCACATGCGGAACGGCGCCTGGATTCCCAAACAATGAATCGTGTGTACTAATAGCGACGGAGAATCAGGTTGTCACTGCCGTCATTCGGAGATGACACATGCAGACGCAGGGCATGAAAGGCAAAAAAATTCCGTCCAGAGAAATCAGTTCCAGGAAGGGGAGGGAGGCAGCTTACTCTCCTGCCTCACAACGCGGAACCCCTGGAAAAAGCCACCTTGAATGCTCTGCTCTTTGCTGACCTTGCCCCCACCTAAGACAGCTGTCTGCCTTTCCCAGACAGGGCAGAAAGGAGGGTTTGGTCCTGCTGCCCAGGCAGCCTGCCATGAGGCCAGGCGCCCGGGACACGGGACCTGGGACAATTTGCAAGCAACGAGCCTTACAGACTGGCTGCTGGCATGGCCGCCTGCAAAAACACACACTACACGATTCCTTTTGCAGAGGGGTAGAGAAGCGGGTGGAACCTGTAACCCCACTTGCCTCAAGGTCAATTCTTGGATGGGCTAGCAGAGCCCAGGCACCTGGAGATGCCAGGTCTCATCCCCGGTCCCAATCTGGGATGAAAATAACCATCCCTTGCCGGTTTAAAGTCCTTCCGTGGGGCCCCCCTGCCTTCAAGAAGTTCAGAGACCTTCCTCTTTCTGTTCATGCAGGTAGCTGATCTCCACTGTGCCACAAGCTTTCCTGTGTGCTGCCTCCCTCTCTGCAGCTTACGAGCAGCCTGGGAGGCAGGCACCATCAACTCCTCTGTTGCAGATGGGGAAACTAAGGCTCGGGCGCAGCGAGTCACAAAAACAATTGGGCAGAGCTGGGACTCAGACGGAGACGTCACTTCAATGCAGCAAAGCGCACAAACATTACATGTGCGTCTCATGCCTTTTAACGTGTGTGTGCACCCATGTATCTACCATACAAGATACAGGACACTTTCCTCCCTCCTGAGGCTCCTCTGTAGCCTCACCCAGCCAGAGACCCTGACCCAGGGGTGCCCACTAGCCTGACTTGTCTCCCCATAGACTGGGGTTTGCCTACTCCCGGTCGTCACAGAAATAGAATCAAACAGGATGCACATGTCACGTCTCTCGCTCAACGGTCTGGTTGAGATTCACCCGTGTTGTACGCAGCCACGGTTTCTTTAACGCCGGGTAGTATTCCGTTGCATGGACACATCATAATTTATTTATCTAAGAAGTCAAGTCATTTGAGATTAGACTTGTGACGTAGAAATGGCCGTTTCTAACAGGAGACAGTCCCCCCAATGCTTGTCACACAGCGAATGACAGCAGCAGGATGCGGCCGGCTTCCTCACCAAAAGAAGAAGGAAAGATCTGGTCAGAAAAATGAACCAGAAATAGACCAGATAATCCTCCCTCAGAAACTGAACTGGCCCTGGCTGCACCCATGGCTCCCTCAAACACCTGCCCAGGAGGACACGGGTGGGGGGCACAGCCACCTTCCCTTCTCTTCATCCTCAGCAAAGATCCCTCAACGAGCTTCGCCCTTGTTGAACCCCACCCCCCCGGAGAGTTGGTTTCCACCTTTCTTTTGGCTGGTTTGAAACCCAAATGGAAACTTCCCCGTGAAGACAGCAAGGCTCCTGCAACCCTTGGCCAACAGCAGAGATTTAAAATTAATACCTTATTGACTGACAGGTTCTTTATTTACACTTTTCCCCGGGAGCTTTGATTTTGGTGCCATGTTCCCGGGAGCTGGCACACTTAATCAGTGGCCCCTGCCAATCCTGGTCATTAATGACATTCCTCCTTTCTCCATGGCAACAGAGTGATGTCACCCGCTGCGGATTGCAGACCTGCAGCCCACCTTCTTAGGATCACACAGGTAAACAGCCCCTCTCTGTAACCTGTACGCTAACTGTTGTGGGCATCGCAGACGTAAAGTTGTTTTGTTTTGCTGCCCCTCATTGAACATCCCCCCTCTGCAGGCATGCCCAAGCAGGTTTGTTTTAATAAGGACCTTTATAAATCCTGAGCTCTGCAGGCGGCTTTCTTCCCTTCAGAAAGCTCACCCAGGCATGGCTCCATTAAAATTCACATGGGAAGGGCTGGCTTCTAGAAATGCATCTTAGTAACTATTAAAACAGGCCCCGCTCAGAAAACGCTTCCCCAAACCTCAGCTTAGGGCGCAGGGAGGGTCCCAAACGCCAACGCAGGAAAAGCAATTTCTCTGCCCTGCTTGTAGCTTACAGTCCGCTTTTGATATATTTCTTTGGCAGCGGGGGGAAAAAAAAGCATTAAAAGTCCAAGGCAAGGGAAACAAAACAATAATAATAAACAAATGGGACTACCTCACGCTACAGAGTTTTTGTACAGTAAAGGAAACCATCAACAAAATAAAGAGATAAGCCACTGAATGGGAGAACATATTCGCCAATGATACATCTGATAAGGGGTTAATATCCAAAATTCACAGCAAACTTAAAAAGTCAATACCAAAAAACAAACAAACAAACAATCCAATTAAAAAATGGGCAAAGGCCCTGAATAGACACTTCTCCAAAGAGAACAGATGGCCGACAGGCATAAGAAGAGAGGCTCGACGTCACTCATCATCAGAGAGATGCAAATTAAAGCCACAATGAGATTATTACCTCGCACCTGTCAGGATGGCTATCATTAATAAATCAGCAAATAGAAGGTGTTGGCAAGGATGTGGAGAAAAGGGAACCCTCGTGCATTGTTGATGGGAATGCAGACTGGTACAGCCACTGTGCAAAGCAGTATGGTATTACCTCAAAAAATTAAAAATGGAAGAAATCCGAAACACTAATGCAAAAGAATCTATGCACCCCCATGTTCATTGCAGTATTGTTTACAATAGCCAAGATTTGGAAGCAGCCAAGTGCGCATCAGGAAATGAGTGGATAAAAAAAGCTGCGGTACATTTACACTCGAATACTACTCGGCCACAAAAAAGAAAGAACTCTTGCCTTTTTTGACAGCATGGACGGACGCAGAGAGTAGTATGCTAAGTGAAATAAGCCAGTCGGAAAGAGACAAATACCATATGATCTCCCTCATATGTGGAATCCAATGAACAGAATAAACTAACAAACAAAATCAAAACAGACTCATAGATACAGAGAACGGACCGACAGCTGTCAAGGGGGCTTGGGGGACTGGGTGAAAAAGGTGAAGGAATTAAGCAAACCAAAAAACCCCACACAGGCACATACAATAGTATGGTGATTACAGGGTTGGGAGGGGCGGAGAAGAGGATAAAGGGGGATAAATGGGGATGGAAGGAGATTGACTTGGGGGGGTGAACACAAAATACAATATGCAGATGATGTGTTCTAGAACTGTACACATGAAACCTATACAATTTTACAACCAATCTCACCCCAGTAAATTCAATAAAAATTTTTTAAAAGTACAAAGGCACATGGCTTTAGATCTAAATACCAGTCTATAGGAAATGAAAGGGACAGAGGAATGGGTCAAAAGACACCACAGGTGTGCCACTGGCAAAATCCAGAACGTGGGGAGCTGCGTGGGGAAAAAACGACCTTTTTTTCAACAAATGAATGGCAACAAACCAGACTGATGGGGGGGGGCACTTTTACAGAATAAAAGAGCCAGAATGACAGTGCCGACCAAATACAATGCGAGGGTCTCATTTGGATCTTGCTTCAAAGAAGTTAACCATTAAAAAGACACTTGTGAGACAGGCCCGGGAATTTGAGCCCTGGACATTTGAAATTAAGTAACTGTTCTTTTTCAGGTTTGATGACACTATTTGATATTTCTCAAGAGTCCTCATCTTCGAGAGCTCTCTATTAATCTGCTTATTAATAAGCTATGGTGCCATCTGGAATTCAATGGAGCGTTACCTGGGCTAAGGACATGGAGGAGACCGGTCCTGTGTTGGCGACTGTCGAAGGTGGATGAAGGGAACATGGGAGTTAATTATACCGTTATGTCTCCTTTTCTGTATTTTGGGAAAAGTTCATACTAAAAGTTCAGGGAAGAGTCAAAGGCCATTCCTGTTGCTTTGGGGGAAACATGTCGGGTTCTTCTACAGGTAGAGAAGCAGACAGCAGCCCCTGGCCCATCCCGGGAAGAGCCCCAGGGTCGAGTCTCGCCTTCCTCCCTGAGCTCAGTTTGGGAACAATCATGAGGGAAAAAAAACAACAACCAGAAACACCAAACCTCGCAGCAGCCCGGGGAAGCTGAGTTTGGCTGGAGCTCTGCGGAACCTGTGGCTGTTTCCTGTGCTGGGGCGGGAGGAAGGAGGAGGTCCCTTTGTGGAGGGAAGCCGCAAAGCATCTATCACCCTGCCCTTTCCTGGGCTGCATCTCCCTGGCCCCAGCCCAGGGGATCAGTCCCAAGGGGACAGGGCAGGACACCGGGGGAGGGGGAGGCCCTGCCTTCCTGAGAGAGGCAACCACGGGGGCACCTCCCATCCCTGGAGCCTGGACCACCAAGAAAGCCCCTGCAGCCAGCCAAGTCCTGGGGCTGATGCAGGGGCAGATGAGTTCTTAAAGTCGGAGCCGAACGTGACCTGCTGGGGCACTGACTCCAGTGCAGCAGCCGGCGGTTCCTCTTCAGGGACGGCAAAAGGCTCTTCATCCTGGGCCATTTTTTCTTAAAGCTCCAGGTTCATCCAAGGCCACGGCAAAGACTTGCTCCTCCAATGCCCTCAGCAAGTCGGGAGAGCTAGATTCCTCAGAGCCCCTCACCACTGCCATCCAACATCCACACAGCCCCGCCGCTGGCGCCTTGATCCCACTGCCTCACGGAAAGGTCACATCGGCCCTGGCAGACGAGCCCTGCCATCACCATCCCCACTTCACAGATGAGAGAGCAGAGCCCAGAGACTCACAATCAGGCGCCCTTGGGCAGATTACTAATAAGGAACTACGCGACGTCTCCGCCATTTATTTCCAATTATTTATTGCATGCTTGCTAAGGCTGGGCACTTTTGCTTGGCCAAGGTCATGCAGACACAAGGCAACTAAGTCGGACCTGCAAGCCAGGGTTTTCCGGTTTCACACCTGGTGCTCTGACTTGCTGAGCCAATGGCCTCTGGCGTTGGGGGCGCATGTGCCCCGAAAGGCATGCACGACAATCCAAGGGGATGTAGACAGAAACATACAAAAGGCAGAACTCCCATTTCTGTGCTGGTCTTTCCCCATTTTTTATTTTTGCTGCATATTTCATGAGTATAACCCCATTAGGAGAGCAGCAAACGACATGCCACTGCCAATCACGTACGTATCAAGCGTAAGGGGTGAATGCACCCTGGGCTACTGCTGCACTAGGGCTCCATCAAAGATGCAGTTGGTGACATTCTGGCTGAGTGGTAGTGCTGAGGACTGAGGACCCCGCCTGCCTGGGTTCAAGGCCTGCTCTGACACGTATCGCTGTACAACTTTCAACAAAGTTGGTCCTGAACCAACCATTGGTACCCGTGTGGCTGGAAGATTTGAATATGCAGCCAGTACTGAAAGCCGCTGGCCACCAAAGTTGCATTTTTCAAATTGCTTCAACCCCATCACCTTATAGAACTAGAAAGCCTTGGGAACTAACCCAAATAAGACTACTTTAAGGTTTTAAGGGCTCACCTCCCAGTCAAAATCGAAGGCCACTACAAAAACAGAGGGCTTTTAAACTGGAAGCTGGGGCGACACATGTGTTCAATAGTGAAGAATGCTTCAGGCAACTTCCTCCCCATTTCCTTTGCCTCCCCGACAACTCTGGGCCTCCCTGCACCTCTCCAGCTGCACCTGGAGACACTATTTGTACAAGCAAGCTTATTAAGGCCTGTCCTTAACTTGACACAGACAACGTCTCTGAATGTCACATGTTAGCGAACCTGCTTGCTTAGTGTAGAACTCTATTTTTAGTAAGCACCAAAAAAAACCCCATGATACTTTATCCTAGCACCTCGTTTGTCCCTGTTTGTTTACCAGGCTGTGTCGCACAGAGGCCTGGGGGCCAGGCGAGGGCAGGACCGCATCTAATTCATCTCTATGCCCCCACAAGGCCTGGCACCAAACCAGCATTCAGGGTGTGTTTGCTGAGAGAATGAGGTTTTAATTGTCCCCTGTGAGTGGGCTGAGAGCAGGTGTTCCTGAGGTTAAGCACAGGCGACTTTAGGGAATGGGCTATAGCAGGGACTGTGTGTGACTCTACCTGAAAATGGTAGAAAAGGCAGCGGCGGGCAGAGGGGCCCTGTGGGGGTGCCGTGGGATGGGCTCATGCATGGTAGGTGGGCACGTGTGCCCTGACAGTGGGTACGTATTGAGGGTCCATCAGCGTTTTAAAGGGCTGTGACCCAAAAAGTTTAAAGATCACTGAATAGACTCTGCATGCAAAGACCAGGAGTCTGTTTTCCCTTCCAAAAGGGCAAAGTCGGCAACATGTGCGTGAGCGTACCAGAAATCAAAGGAGAGGTGGTGCACCAGGCCCACTGAGGCAAACCGGACACGAACACTCCCAACAGGTCAGTCCCCAACACAGCCCAGAGGACATGTGGCAACTCAGGAGGTGACTAGGGGTTCCCAGTACTCACCCCTCTCTCCCAGTGTATTACAGTTGGGAGAAGTGAGAATCCATTGAATTCCCAAGCATGCACAGGGAATTAAACTTCTGATCTGCCAGAAGACCAGCACCTCCCCTAAACTAAGTTGGGCTCAGGAGCTCTGGTCAGGACCCCCACAGCCCTGTGACCGTTCATTCGGTTATGATGTACTCAGCTATCTCCCTCAGTAGAAAAAAACAATCTGCTTTGCATGCCTCTAGGCATATACATTTGAAAATCTTGACAGATGAAATGGATAATCTCTTTAAAAGATATAGTTCACCAAAACTGACACCAGTGGAAGTAGAAAGTATAGACAGACCATTTCCCACAGACCCAGCAGAGAAAGTGACCCTGGAACCACCCCATAAAAAGGCACCAGGTCCCAGCGGCTTCACAGGGGAATTCTATCAAAACCTCAGAAACTGGTTAGTCTCAACAACACATTGTTCCTGAGCACAGAAAATAAAAGACGCTTAAACCTAATAACACACAAAAAGGGATATTACAAATGTCACTCATGAACACTGCTGACAGAAATCTGCAAATATTATCAAACCAATGTGGGTCCCAATGCGATAAGAAAATAATACACAGTGACCAAGTGAGGTGTATACCAGCAATGTTTCGATATGTCAACATATTAAGATCTAAGAAGAATAAAACCATATTTTTCCATGGATGCTAAAAAGTTTGACATAATTCAACTCCCATTCCTAATCAAAACTCTCAAGAAAATAGGAATGGATGGATACTTCCCTGACATAATTAAATACATACACCTCAATCCTAAAGCCAACACTAGAGATACTCCTGCTGGGGTCAGAAACAAGGAAGGATGCCTGTCATGACTATGAGCATGCTACTGGAGATATCAGCCAATGCAATCAGACAAAAGAAAATAATTAGAGGGTCTAGCTCAGTGAGGGTGGGGGCCAGTTCTTATTCTCTATTACATCCCCAGATAGGTGTGCAATAGTTAGTTGGACGAGTAAATGAATAATGGCTCACATTAACTGGGCACCTCTATTAACAAAATCAAGGATTTAACAAAATGCTACTAGCAAATCACACTGTTAATTGATTTACATGGATTAACCCATCCAAGGCACACAACTTTATGAGGTAAGCACTATTACTTCAGTCATTTGAGTGGTGGGCAACAGAGCTCGAGAGAAGTTAAATGACTTGCCCAAGATCACTGTTGGTAACTGTCTTAAGTCCCAGTGTTGCCATGGTGCCAGGCCCCTTAGAAACCATTTCACATGTGTCTCCCATCCAAGGAGGGAATGAGGAACCCTCTAGAATGCAGGCTTTGGAGCCAGGTTCATGTTTCAGTTCTGCCATTTACCAGCCCTGACTTCTTGGGAAGATTGTTTCCTCTCTCTCAGTCTTACCATCCTTCTCCGTAAAATGCAGTGACAATTGTGCCTACTGGCTATGGTTGGAGGAGTTATCACATGAGCTAATAAACGTCTGCTACATGCTATGGTTCCATAAAATGAGTACAACTTCCCCCAAATCCCCTAAGTACCTTCACCGCTTTCTAACAACATCCGTCCTATTAGCAGCCCTTCTCCTTCCATGGGTTTTGCCAAGCTCATGCCCAGAACTAAGGGTGACGCCTCAATGCATCACCATTATATTGTCTCCTGAGACAAAGCCCAATAGCAAGAGAAGGACCGCTGCTGGCCCTTGGGGAGCTCTACTACCCAGAAGCAGAGAGAGGGGACCCCTATTAATACCTGGGTGAGCCGGGGCCAGACCCACACCTGGAGCAGCCCACTTTAGCCTCTCAAAGTTCACGATGTCCCTTCTGGGCCATGATGCTTCTGTGCTGCCTACCTCCCAGCAAGGTGCCACTCTTTACAGATCCCAGAGCATCATACCCCATCCTTTACACCATGTGGCCCACAGTAACTTCTTTCCAAGGAGCACAGTTTGCAAAAGAGGGACTTCACTGTGGAGACACCTGACACATCCTACCTTGGCCAGGTCATTGAGGTCAACATCAACAGTGACAAAGCATGTTGATAGTAGGGGGCCTAGCTAGGATGTGACAGAGGTGGTCGCCTTACCTCTGTGGTCTTCCTCCCCGAAACCCATGGTCCCTGTCTCGCCATGAGAAAAACATTAGAAAGACCCTAACTGTGGGACAGTCTGTGACACACCTAACCAGTGCTCCTCAACATTTTCAAGCTCAAAGAAAACAAAGACAGCTTGAATCTGAATATGGTATGGCCTTGAGATCATAATAAGGTATCATTATGGGTTCATTAATTATACCAATTACTAACACATACTAATGTAAAATGTTAACATGGGAAAGTGGGCGCTGGGTGCATGGGAACTCTTTGTATTATCTCTGCAACTTTTCTGTAAATCTAAAACTGTTCCAAAAAATAAAGTTTTATTTTTTTAAAAAAACAGATTCTGGGGCTTTCACTGTGGTCATTTAGACACCCATCTGGCAGCCACGAAGCACCACTGCCAAGAAAAACTATAAAAAGCACCTCCCATCAGATTTGGCTTGGAAACTATTTCCCCGGAAATCACCCCCCTGCCAAAAAAAAAAAAAAAAAAAGTTAGCCGATCATGAATCCAGGAGGGGTGCATGTATTAGTTCCCTGCAAAACATGACTTTAATCTTAACGAACAGAAAGACCACTGAAGCTAGAGGGATCATATGCAGATTCTTAACCGTATCTTTTCAAAGCGAAGGATGGCCTCCAGATTGCAGCTCGGGAAGACTGGTCCCTCTTGCTGGCTAATTATTTCCATCTCCAGCCAAAATACAGAATAATTACTAATTACTGTCTTCACTTGGTATCCACGTGGAGGGGACCCCTGAGGTCAAAGCAAGCCCCTCGCCTACGGTGGCCAGGGAAGACGCAAGGAAGGCTAGTTAAAACTTCTCATTCACCTGCCTATCCAGTGTCTCTGGAAAACAGGGAACCCCCGCCCCCGCCCCCACGCCCACCCCCACCCTCCAGGCAGGTGAATGGGCCGCCTACTCAAGCCGGCCAGCACAGCCCCCGCCTGCACTCTGCAGGCAACCGAGCCCCAGTGCATCTGGAAGTTACCAGCAAGCCTGCCCCTGAGGCTGCAGCAAGTACTGGCTAAGCTGGGCTGTCAAAATCAGGAAGCCTGGTTGGGTATTTTTGTTTTTTTTCCAAGACAACCTGCTAACCAGAAAAATACACCGAGGTTGGGTGTGTGGCCTCCCCCTCCTCCTTCTGACAAAGGCTCCTGTCGAACACGTGAAGTGACAGCCCAGCTTGGGGATGGCCCCAGCCCCCCGCGGCAGAGGGCATGGAAGGCACTGACGGACAGGCCGGTTCTTCAGGCAGGGTCTGGCTGAATCCACAGGCCGGCTCCCCGGCCCGCCCCCGCCGCCGCTCCGCAGCCCCTCCCAGCCCCCACGTCCATCATGAAGGCCCGGCGCGGGTCGCTAGAATATGCTCAGGCTGATCGCGGGCTGACTGGCGAAGGCCGCAGCACCACCCAGGGAGGAAATGGGCCGGCCTCCTGACAGCGAAGTCAAACCACACTCCAGTACCAGGCACAGACAACCTCTTCCTTAGTTTCAACACAAAGTCCCCAACAAAGGCCACTGGTACCTGCAGGGGCACGGGCATCAGCTTTCACCTGCCCTGATAATTAGGTTTGGGGGCAACCCCTTCGTGCACAGGCCCCCTCCCAGTAACCCCATTCTTTGGCTTCCTCGCCTCCTCCCTCCAAAGGGGAATCCATCATTTCCTTTGCCCCCTGACTACCCAGCTGAGTCCCCTGCCACCTTTTGCCACCTCCTCCCTCAGGGAGAAGTCAAGCAATTGGAAACTGACGCCTTATGGGGCAAGAGTGAGCTTACCGCCCCCTAAGGGTGGCAGCAGTCCCCTACGCCTCCTGCCCTCCCTCTCACCTGGGGACAGGCACCCACGCACCGAGCCCCCCGCCCAACCCTGAACTGGGGCATCTGGAGCAGAGGGGCCCGGCTCCCCAGGCCCACGCCCCAGCCTTGGCGGGGGCGCCGGGCCGGGGGGAGCCTCCACCGACCTTCGGAAGGATTCACATAGTCATAGTTGAAGAGCATGGAGAAGTCCAGCTCTTCTTGAGGGCTGCCCCCAGGCTCGTGGCCCAGGGCGTCCCTTCCGTCGGAGTCTGGCTGCTGTTCCGGGGCTTCCATGGCGCGCAAGGGGGCAGGAGGGCTGCGGGGCCGAGACGAGGGCAGGCTCAGCTTTCTCCTGGGCCCTTCAACGGGTCTGGCAAAGTGGCAGGAAGCGGGCGGAGAGGCGGGTGGAGTGGCGGGGGTCAATGTCCTCACGGGGACGGACGCCGGGTCCGGGATGGCGCGCCTGGCTCAGCGGGTCTGGACGCGCCCGGGGAGCTGAGCAGCCGCTGCGGCGCAGGGCGAGCTTCCTGCTCCGGGAGGCACCTGTTGCAGCCCTGGGAGGGGGAAGGCGGGGACAGGGCGGCCAGGCCAGCGGGGGCGGGGCCGCCACCCAGAGACCCAGGGGAGGGAGGGGGAAGGGGAGGGGGAGGCGGGCGGCCCGGCTAGCCAGCGCCCCGGAGGAAGGAGGCTATCCGCCTCCTGCGCCGGCCCCCAGTTTAGCCACCAGCTGGGGGCCACAGCCCAGCGCTCAGGCACGGCCTCTCTGGGAGACCACTGCCTGCCACCCTCGGGGGAGTGCTGCTGGCCTTGCCCCACCCAGAATCTAGACAAGAAAGCTGCTGCCGTTTGTAGTTTTGCCCTGCTGACCAGCTGATCCCAGTCTTTCCCCTCTTTTCTTCTCCAAGGGGGCAGACCTCTAACTCCATGTGTCTCTGAGCGCCCACAGCTGTGGCATGATTTTCACCTAGAGCTCAGTCACCTGCACGCCCCTAACTCAATTTTGCAGGACCTGGGCAAGAATCACAGATACTCAGAGTACACATCCTATCTATACATACCTCTTGGCCAAGCACCTATTCGGTGCCAGGTGCCAGGGCTGCAGCATGAATGGGAAGCTGTGGCCCTGGAAAAGCCCAGGTTCTGGTAGGGGACAAGCATGAAGGAAACACAAGGGAGCAGAGATGACCTCCTGTAAAGTATCAGGAGAGAACTCCACGGGGGTAGGGCGCAGGCTGGGGAGGCTTCAGTGACTTCTGTGGTCACCACGGATCTCTCTGGGAAGGGGACGTTTGGAAGAACCTGGTTGGTGGGTAGAACTGGGGGAAGACTGTTCTGGCCGTGGGGAGCAAAAGGAAGCAAAGCCAGCGGGAGCTTGGTGTGTTGTGGGCCCGGCAAGGAGGGCAGTCCAGCTGGGGGGGGGCTGGCAGGTGACAAGCATTCCTGGGTGCTCGTTAAAAACAGATTCCCAGGCCCCCGGCTAGAGCGTCTGATTCCAGAAGTCTGGGGTAGAGGCTGAGGAATGCGTATTTTTAAGCAAGCACCCAAGGTGAATGTCATGAACAGGTATATTTGGGGGGGACACTACATAAAAATGCAGTGCCATCCCCTAATAAAACAATTCCCAGGCTCTGGGACAAGTTATCTGAAGTCAGAAAACAGACTCACAGAGGCAGAAGAGATTAGAATACCGGTCTTCAACCCTAACGGCCCATTAGAATCACCTGAGATAGCTTGTATCCAGGTTTCAATCCAAACCCCATGAACCAAAACATCGAAAGGTTTGGTTTGGTTTTTTCTAATGGCCTCAGATGAATCGAACGTGCAGCCAGTGCTGAGAATCACTGGATTAGAAGAGTGGATGGGAGAGCTTTGGGGATTCCCTGAACTTGACCTTGTGTGGGGACTGACTCCAATCATGCCCCGTGAACCAGAAGTATGAAGAATACCCACTTTTTGGTGGGGGAGGGGTGCTTCTGCTCTATGAAGGGATGTGTGCAAAGCTATCCATTGCTGTTCACTCCACGGATATTTTTTGAGCACCTGCTAGGTGCCTGGTGCTGCTACAAATCGCGGGGGCGCACCCATCGCAGGTCATAGCTTCTACCCTCCTCCCGTTTATATTCCAGAAGCAAAGAGGTGTAGCATTAAATAGGTTTTCCCGAATCACACGTAGACGGCTGGTTCTTAACCCAGGCCGCACATTAGATTCACCTCAAGGGTGGTTAAATAAATCCAAGGGGCTGGGCCCCACGAGGAACCAGTTATAATCAGAATGTTTGGGGGTGGGGTCCCCAGAGGTTTCCAATGTGCGGCAGGCCATGAGTACCCCTGGTTTAGACTCAAACTCCAGTCCAGGGCCTGGGGGTTGGCTCAAGGCACACCAACTTCCAGAGCCTTGGGAAGCACTTTCTGGTCGTCCCAGAAATCCTCTTCTTTGTTTCCTAACCATAAGTACAGCTACACTCGGTGTATCCAACGAGTATCTTGGGGGGAGGCGAGATAACACAGCAATGACAGTTAAAGCCAAGCATCTAAAAGATGGATGCTCTCAGTCCCGATGACAGGACCCAAAGTCCAGCCCCCAAAATCTGGTCGCGGGTAGAGAAGGGACGAGTCTGCCCTTGTGCTGCCCACCGAGAGGGAGGCTGGTGCTGCACCCACAGCGCCCTTTCTCGCCTCTGCTCTAGTGGACGTGGGTTGGTGCGGCCTACCCGGCATCATTCCACCTTCTTCGGAGAACAGCACTCCGGTGTGTTCCTTTAGGAAACGACTCAGCCTAACTCGGGCCTGCCTAAAAACAAGTATCTGAGGGTTACCGCCCCCTGCCCCCCAGACCCACTCCGGGTGGCTCTGCGTCCTGAGGCCCCTTCAACTTTGCCCTGGAGGGACCCACCACCCACAGCTCTGCCCTCCGTTTCCCCCACTGGTATAAAGTTCATTTTTATCTACAGCCTGGACCTCCCCCCTGAAATCTGGGCTCAGACGTCCCACAGTCCACCCAACATCTCCACGTGGGTATCTAATGGGCATCTCAAAGGGAACATGTCCCCACCGAACCATGGTATCCTCTGAAACACCCGCCATGTTCCCAGCTCAGGTACTACCTGCGCCTTCATCCGGCCAAACACCCAGGAGTAACCCTGGACTCCTCTCCTCCCACCCACATGCAAACCTTCAGCACATTCAGGCAGCTCCATCTTCAAAATGTAACGCAAATCCAACCATTTCTCACCAACTTCACTGTCCTTCCTCCCGCCCCATCCCCTGTCACCCGGACACCCCCTCCCTTCTCTTGCTACCACGTTTGCCCTTACACTGAACAGCGAGAGGATCCTTGCAAAACAGACATCCCAGCATCCCTCCCGCGGCTTCCCATTAAGTGTGACTACAAACACCTGGCCTACCAGGGCAGCTGCCCCACCCCCGCTCTCCTTGACATCATCTGCCATTCTCCCCTCCTCCTACCGCCTTCCGCCACTGTGAGCCTACTTTTGCCCCACCCCGGATTTTGTTTGATCTGCCCTGTAATTTTCCTTAAAAATCTGAAGTAACATTCCTTTAATTGAGAGATTTCATAGAAAAATCCAAATATCCAATGTCTCCTAAAACAAACAAAACAGGAGGATCTAGCCGCAGCAGAGGGACCGTCCCCTGGAGCTGAGTAGAGACCAGCCCCTTCGGGTCCCTGCAGACCCCACCCAGCTGCCCCTGTCTGTCCCCATGAGCGTGTGAGCTTGAGCCCCTGGTCTCCAGACCCTTGCCTCCTTCTTCCTGGTTTTGTTTCTCCGTTTCACTCCCTGCTTCACAGCAGGGTCCCCTCTCCCTTGGGGAACTGATATTTAACAAGGGCACGTGGCCAGCAATCTCGCCTCTGCCTAAAACTTCTCTCCTTGGCTCTAATTAAACAGGAGATGCTGCCATCCCTGAACCCGCGGAGCTTGGTCTCCCACTGAACCGGAGTTCTAAGGGCAAGTTAGTTAGGGCATGGAGCGGTAGTGAGTCTCTGCCCACACCTCCAACGCTCACGGCTCTTTCTCAACCGCCCACCTTCACGCTGTCCCCTCTGCCACCCTTCTGTCACCCAGCCTGTCTTCCTAGATGACAGCACCCCACAGTACCAATGTGTTTGCCTCATCTCCACTCTCTTCTCCTGCCGTGGTCTCGGCAGACCCTAACATCTGTGTCAGTTTCATAGTCTTTGAACCTGGGAGTGACAAGCACAAGCAAGCTGACTCCTTCAGGGCTCCCTTTTGGCATGACCACACCCCCACCTGGCACCCCCAAAAAGCAACCAGCATGTCCTCTGGCTTCTCACTCCTTCTTTCCCCTGCCAAGACTGTCACTGGACTTCCCTAAACTTTCACTGAGTGTATAAATGGCTTTACATAAGAGGGTGTCTCCTCGACTTTACAAAAAAACCCTTTACCTGACTTTCAAAGGCAGACGAGCATGTCTTACTGATACATAGGGTAGATTTTCTCCACAGCTCCTCCCGGAGTCATTCAGCTAGAACATTCTCCACAAACACCTCCGGACTCACTGGGTCAGTGACAGAAGTAGACGGTCCAGAACCCACAGAGAGGACCCCGGGGAGTTGGAGGAAAATGGATTTATCCCCTTCCGGAAGGGCTCCTAAAGGTTATTACGCTGCAGGAAAGTAATAACCTGAATTTAAAACAGTAAAATGACAGTGAAAACAGCAGCTGAGATCAGTGGGCCACTTTATATACACAGAGTATCGCGGACGTGCTCTGTGTACCCCCGCCCCGTGCATAAGGACCACTATGGCCCCCACTGGGGTACAGGGGAGGTTGCAGTGTTCCTTTTAGAAGTCACACGTGCCACCACAGAAATGGTCTTGTCCCACAGGAATCTGACACTCATTACTGAGTCACATTGTTCCTGGGCTATTAGTGGAGGGTGGATTTGCTAAGAAACATTTTTGGACCAAGATGAAACGCTAAAGAAAAGTCTTATGACTCCCGGTGATAGCAGAGGGTGAAGGGGGGCTGACAGGGGGAGTCTAGGCTGAGCCAAGAGGAAGACGTGTCCGCAAGGGTTCGCGTAATTCACAAAATTAGCGGCATCTGGCCTAGGGTGCCACAGGTGGGCAATAGCCCTGCAGAGGCCCGGGGCTCCAGGGAACACAGTTTGAGAACCATAAAGGAGACTATGCCGGGGGCTAGGGCGCAGCAGGCTGCCCTCCTCCTCCCGCACACGGCTCCCAGCCACCGCGGGCTCCGGCCTGGCCCCTCCAGCAGCCGCCCCCAGCACCCCGAGCATTCAGGTTTACCTGGCTAGGGGCTCTTCTCCACTTACGGGTCAATGCAGTCCTTCCCGAGATGCCCAAGATCACACCCCTGCTGCTTAAAATTCCCCCAACGCCTCCCCACTGCCCTGCGAATGGACTTCCAACCGCTCACAAGGATCCTGGGAGATCCTGCGAGGTCCTGCCCTGGCATGTGTCCGTGATATCATCTCCTGTCCCAACCCCCCGCCCCCGCCCCTTTTCGTTTCCAGCCACACATCTTCTTGAAGGTCACTGGATATCCCAAACACATGTCTCTCCTTGGGGCCTTTGCACTCACTGTTTCTTCTGCCTTGGATGCCTGTCCCCCAGACATTTTACAAGCTGATGTTTTACCAGTCAAGAGGTCCATGAAAAAGACCTCTCTTTAGACAGGAAGGGACCATCTGGTCTGAATTTACTATCCCTGCTGCTGTGGGTTGAATTGTGCACCTCACCCAAAACAGGTTTAAGTCCTAATCCCAGGTCCTGCGCACGCGATGTTATTTGGAAATAGGGTCTTCGCAGATGTGATCAAGCTGAGCAAAGGTTGTTAGCCTTAAGGGCTCTCGTCCACGGACTAGGGTCCTTAGGAGAGAAGAACACTCTTGTACACAGGATGAAGGCTCTGTGACATGGGGACAGAGGGCGGAGTGATGCAATGATAAGCCAAAGAATGCCGTGGATTTCCAGGAGCCGCCAGAAGCTGCAAGAGACAAGGACCCTCCCCGGTCAGAGCCTGCAGAGCCAATGTGGCCCTGCCGACCCCTCGATTTCAGACTTTTGGCCTCCAGAACTGTGACAGAATAGAGCTCTGTTGTTTCAAGCCCCCTGGTTGGTGGTCATTTGTGACGGCAGCCACAGGAACCCAGTACACCCACCCACCACACACACACGCACACACACGCACACACACTCACAGGCATACGCCAAGTTATGCGCAGCTCCTCCAATTTTAGTCCCTCCCGTTTAACAGCATTTGCAATCACTGTGGATGTTCACTTGCTTGGTATTTGCCTCATGAGGGCAGACGGTCTGCCTGGCCCGGGGACTGACACAGAGCAGGGGCTCTCAAAATGCTGATGAAAATGAATGAATGGTTCAGGGAGCTTCTAAGAGGAGACAAGAATGAGCCGGGCCTTGAAGAAAGACGTGTAAAAGGGGGAGGGGCCCCGAGCAGAAAGACGGGCACAGGCCAGGTGAAGGGAATAGCGTGAGCAGTGTGTGTGTGCCAAGGAACGAGGGGACCAGTGCGGGCGGCCTGGGAATGGAGTGACAGAGCGGGAAATGGAGCTGCTGGGATGTCAAGCCTCAGGGGCACCCAGATGGGCTTTGGGCGCCTACTGAGGCTTTAAAGAGACAGGTCCCTGGGCAAGTCCATTACAATGGAGAGAACTAAAAATGGAGGGGATGGGGGCTGCCCGAAGTTACTGAGTGGCCCAGAAAGGCAGGGTGGAAGGCGGACAAGAACCAACCCTCACACACACTCCAAGCTCTGTGGAGCGCTTGGCTCCGTTAGGGGCCGCGGTCCTCTTCTCCAGCCTAGCTCACTGCCGTCTTGCTGGGTGGTCCCGCGGCAGGAAACAAGAAAAACGGGACCACGGCGCCCTTAAACACCAAGCTTTTGGCATCGGCCAGGTCTGCCTCTGGCCTGGGAATGCCTTGACCACTCCCTTCTTGGTTTCCTCATCTCTAAGCAGGGATCATGTTAAATACCAGCCTCTCAGGGCTTTTGTGGGAATCCACTGACATCATATCTGTACAGGGCTTTGCCATAGAACATGTGTCTCATTGGGAAAACAGGTCATCTTATTGTTACGAGTATTCAGCCCACCGGGGGCAATGTGGTGGAGTGGGCTTGCAGCGTGAGCCTAGGGGAATGACTGTCCCTCCCTGGGGGAGACGGGGATACTGACTGTCAGGCTGGTATGAGGATTAATGAGGTGGTACATGGAACGCCCTTAGGATGGTGCCTGGCACATAGTTGGCACTCTGAAGTAGTGCTTGCTGTCTCAGTCATTGTTGTTTGTTGTTCTTGCCTCTGGGGGCTGATTCATTCCAGACAACATCAGGAGAGCATGCGCCTTTTGGATGACCCAGGAAGAATGCTGCTTCGGCCACTAGCCTGAGGTGAGAAACTGGGGAAGTCAAAGGCCGCTGTCACTGTCAAAAGGAGACAGAAGAGCTTAAGCCCAAAAGAGGGCACAGTGCTTGAGAGTTTAAGTTCTTGGCCTTCACACGCCATGTCCCCGCCCCCCACCTCCGACTGTGCAGCGCTCATGCGGTCGTGCATTCGCCTGTCCACATAACAAAAACAAGTGCGGGGTACCCGCTGCGTCCAGGTGCTGTTCTAGGCACTGGGGCCACAGAGGTGAACAGGGACAAAGCGCGTAGGGTCACCACGCGTGTGATCAGGACAAGAAGCGGACAGCACAGAGCAGAGAGGCCTGGGGAGCCCAGAGGAGGCCCCCAGTAGGAACCTGCCTGGCTTCTAGGTAAGATCTGAGAGAGTCACTCATTTATGTAGAGAGAGCTAACCGATGAGAAAATGTACAAGAAAGCACTTGGTCATTATTTTTTCAGGTGGGATTTTTTTTTTGGGAGGGGAGGGTAAATAGTGAATTAATGAGTGGTACAGCAATAATGACAGCAATTATTTATTAAGTGAGTAGTTGGAGGGTCATATTGTTTATTAAAAGGCTGAAACTCTCCATAGATTGGTCAATGACTGCTGTCATTCTCCACCCCCCCAAGGACCTTTGCTGTCTTGGGACCCTCCCTGCAATTCAGCACATAAAGGGTTAAAGCCCGGCCCAGCCAGGAGTCTCCCTGTACCCTATCCCTGCTGTTCCGATTGGCTGATACTCATTGTCAAATATAGGAACAATTAGCCCTGATGGGTGTGGCTCAGTTGGTTGGGCGTGGTCCCGCAAAGCAAAAGGTCGGGGCACAGGTGTGGGCGGCGGGTTCGGTCCCCCATCAGGGCACGGAGGAGAGGCAACCGGTTGATGTTTCTCTCTCACGTTGGTGTTCCTCTCCCTCTCATGCTCCTTGCTTTCCCCTCTCTCTAAAAATAAATAAACAAAATCTTTTTTTTTAATTAAAAAATACATTAATAATTACTCTAGATAATATTGCTACCACTCTTTCCCCTGTGAAGAAACCGAAGCACGGGAAGTGGCGTTTCTTGCACAAGGCGACGGGGCGAGTGAACGGCAGAGCCAAGATTCGAACCTCTCACCCAGGTCTCAAGCAGTTGACGTCCCGGGTGTAGGAAGATTACCTAGAACCCACTGGAGACTCACAAGGGTAGGAGACCTGGCCCCGGCCCTAAGAGAAAAGCCTCTAATAAAGGCCGTCAGAGGAGCTTTCCTTCGAAGTTCTGAGAAAAGAAGGAGAGACTGGGAGGGCTCTTGCGGTGGGGGTGTCTCTGCTCCGTGCAGAAGCAGAAAGCAGTGCTGGCCTCCGAACCTCCAGGCTGCCTGGGGACTCTGTTCCCTCTGGGAGAGGTGGAAACATTGTCCTTTCATTTCCCAGAGGCCCAGGTGACAAGCCCTCTCTGAATCGCTCAGTGCTCAGGACCAATCAGCGACTGCCCCGATTTGCCCACCTTTAATGATGCTGAGGCTACCCTCCGCATCCTGCCAAACGTCTTTCCTCCCCTTCCAGGATATGTCAGGAAACAATGTGGTGATGGGGAAGGAACCCAGGATCAAGGTGTGGACCCCCTCAGTCAGCTCTTCTGTTGAGTGGTATTATAAAAATTAGGATAATGTTAGTGAGTTCCAGACACAGCAGAGCCTATGGTCATGGCCCTGGGTTCAAATGATGGCCCCAGCACCCCTCTGCTGGGTGACCCTTCGGCAGGTACTGCACCTCTGGGTGCCTCGCCGCCCTCCTCGGTGCAGGAGACGAGGCATAGAGACGCTCTCGCCCTGACAGTGAAAGACTTAATACTTAGGAAGACTTGGGCTTACTGCCTCCAGCTCAGTGTCTGTGCACCCTAGCCCTCAAGGCCAGAGCAGAGCCCCCTGTGCGCCGGGGCCAGGCATTGTCCTGCTAATGTGCTGTGTGACCTTGGGCAAGGCGAGCTCTTGCTGTCCTCAGTCATCAGACAACAATAGTGTCCCACGTGTGTTAACACCAGGTGAAGCAGAGACATCAGCGTTTTTACGAGCATGATTTCACTGGCTGTTTGCGACAATGCTATGAGGTCAGCGCAATCCTTTTTCCCTTTTGCTGATGAGGAAACTGAGGCTTGGCGGCCATGATCACAGCGCAACTGGTGTCACCGCGAAGCCTCGGGAAGTTAAAAAGCACCTGAAGAGGTTTGAAGAGCTACATCTCTTCAACAAATTTTTTGCTGCAAAACCCAGCATCAACCTAAGTTACTGTTTTGCAACTTTAATAGGAATTGCAGCTAACGTTTCTCGAGTGTTAACGATGAGCACGACACTGTTTTAGGTTCTTTATATATGTGACCTCACTGACTCTCACAACCACCCTTTAAGGGGGTCATTATTAATGGCTCCATTTTACAGATGTAGACATCGAGGCACAGAGAGGTTAAGGCACTTACCCAAGATCACACAGTGTGATGTGGCCAAACAGAAATTCTAATCCAAGCAGACGGCAGAGACTTCCGGTCTGGGAGTGGGCAGAGCTCACTCTGGATCTGTTTATCCCTGAAATACTTTCCATCATCCCACTTCAGATAAAACGGAACACACCTCTCTCAGATCTTCAGTTTTTCCCAGGGCCTTGACCCTAGGCTGCACAGCAAGGTCAGTATTTTCCTACCATGCAAATATTTCTATTCGCTATTCAGGGCCCCACCCGTCTGCATGCACACTTCAGGTCTGTCCCTGTGCTCACGTGGTGGTTGAGTTTAAAGGGGCATTCGTTTTTCCCTCTGCAGGGCACGGTCGAAGCGTCTCTCACGCCAGCTCTTTGATGCCTGGAATGGCATTCTGTGTGCCCAGCTGCCTTGCTATGCCAAGTGTGGTTCGCCGGGAACAATGTGGCGCCCTGTCTCCCACATGTGCACACACACACTGGCACGCACGTACTCACAATCCCTGCACACATGAGCACGGGCTGGGAGGTAGGCAATGCACGTGCACACACGAGACACAGACTTCAACGCCTTGAGAAAAGGTCAAGTTCATCAACCTGGAGCAGAGGCGAAGCAGCTCCAATAAAACGTGAGGCTTGTATTAGATCACAGAGTCAAACAGAAGTCCGATTTCTCTTCCCAGCTCGCTGGCTCGCTTGCCTTCTCCGTCTTTCCTTCCCGAATAGAGCCGCGTTTGGCACTGGTCTCTCCCCCTACCGCCACCATCATAACATCAAACACTCTGTCCGTCTGTATGACAGTAAAAAACCAGTTCATGTCCTTCACGTACCTGTTACCTGTCTGAAAGCGTCGCTTTTACAGGTGATGCAATATTAGTAATTTTTTGCTATAGGTCACATGCTTGACCACTTGCAGAGGGGCAGGATAAACCGGTACCAGTTAAAACGTTCACAGTGTTGGCAGGGTCTTGCTTTCAAAAGTGCAACTCAGCTAAAAATATGTGTCATTGAGGTCCGCTGTGGCAAAGCACCATTTACCTAACCCAAGGCATTTGGCCTCACTCTGGTTTTCAAGAAAAAAAAGAAAGAAAAAAAGCCCCTCAGGTTTATTTACTGAAATTGTCATTTCTTCCCCCCCAGAACTTTAATCAGCCACGCAGAGCACAAAACCTACATTCAACTCTGATTTTATGACACCAGGCTAACTCCTCCTACGCATATTTATTTCACTTAACTCTTGCAGCCCTGCCCTCTGGGCAGGGCCCCCACCGCAGGCAGGGCTGGCCTCCGAAAAACACATCGCATGGCCTGGTTTCCACTCTTAAAGCCCGATGCCTTAGCGTACAGCCGGAACCCCTCCACCATCCCAGCCAGATGGGAGATTTTCATATCATATTCTTATACGTTAAGCCCCTCCCGTCAAATCCAAGTAGTATGATTCCAGGGCTAAATCCAAGAGGAGGAAAAAAGAAGAAATACGGAAAGCAGAGTGTAATCAGATCGCAAAACAAACTGATGGTACACTGCACTTTAAAGGGGGAGCCGGGGGACTGTATCCACTAGGCACATCAAAAATAAAAGGGGGGGGGGGTTGTTTAAATGTCCCAGAGCATCTGCTGCTATAACTGTTCAAAAGCAAAGTCTTCATGACTATACTTTGCTATATCGTAAAATATCAAGCCTGTTCTCCTAAAACGAAAAACAGAAGCTAAATGATATAATAATAATAGTAATAATAAACAATAATAATACAGCTGAATAGCATCTGCTGTCAAAAGCCAAGTGCTGAAACGGTTAAGCAGCCAGCCGTTAGTAGCGAGAGACTCCCGGTGTCCTACGGAGGGGAAAATCCTATGACAGCCTCGCCTAGGGAATCCCGCCGTGGGACACCGCGCTGCCCCGGCTCAAGTCGCTCCCCGTCTCCCCTGCCTGGTCAGGGCGAGGGCACCTCTCCTCCTGGCCACTCTACCTGTGCGCCCTGGGAAACCCGAGTCCCGGGCCTCCCCACGACCCAGCCAGGAGCCCAAAGCGCTGCCCGAGAAAAGGAGCAGAAGAGAAGGGGTGGGAGGCGGGAGGAGGAACCGGCCGAAGTAGAGGGAGAGGGAGTCAGTTACCTTGGTCCACAGACCCCATGATGCGGAGGGGATGGCAGTGCCCCAGCCTGAACGCAGCCTGTCTCTGCATCTGGAGGGGACGGGGGCTTGGCGCGCGGTGTGAGAGGAGCTCTGTCTGTGGAGACCAGGAGCCAAGGGGGCGCCGTCCTCTAAAGCATGCTCGCGGGGCTGCCCTGGCCGAGGAGCCTGCGAGCGGCCCGGGAGCTGCGCGCCTCCCGCTCCCGGCTCCCGGCTCCGGCTCCCGGCGCGTTGGAGTCGGCGCGGCTCGGCGCTCGGCTTACTCGAGAGGGAACGCGACTTCCTTCCCGGCGCTCCGTGTTTATAGGCTTTCAATGCAGTAAAATAACGGGATTCCCTCACTGTTTCCTCCTGTTTATCCAGCACCATGGAAACCGCTGGATCCCGTCCATCTCCAAAACTAAGGGCTTTCCTGCAAACTTCACACTCAGGAATCCATGACGTCGCCTCCTCCGCGGCCAGCCAGCTCCGCGGCTCCGTGGCTCCCTCGGCCGCCAGCACAAGTCCCTGATTGTTCAGGAGAAAAGTCAGGGAGAGGGAGTGATGCGGGCGCCTGAGAGGAGAAGGGGGTGGGGGCGTGCGAGTGTCCAAGTCGGCCTAGCAGGAGCTCCAGGCGGCTGTTTGCAAGGATTGCCCCAGCCACCGCCTTCCCTAGCCCGCTGCAGCTTTTAATAAATCATGCCCAGACTCCCAAGCCCCCCATTTTCCAAGTGGGCACCTCCCAAGGAAATCTGCCCAGGGCTCAAACCAACGCCCCCTGTGGTCAGGCCCCTGGACATTAACCCAGGGGCCCTTCCCTGTCCCTGGGGGCCCCTAGCTGCCCAGAATTTTTGTATTCAGGGATGGGGAGAGAAAGAGGAAGAGGAGGTGGGGGGATGGGGAGGTCGAGGGGGAGGAGGCAAAAGAAATAAATAACCGGTGCCTTGTGTCAACTCTGTCCCACTCCAAGATTTTTTTTTCAAAGAGTATATTTTTAGATTCATTTAGAAAACCTAAGGTTTCCAGTGATGCTCAGAGGCTCCAGCAATAATGAAATGGCCAAAGAGACGCCGAAACCAGGCAACGCAAGTGTTTACACATGCTCTAAATACACAGGAAAATAAAGGGAAGGGATGTCATGAACTTTGCACGGTCTCCAAAATAACGTCCGTGGGAGGCCACGCGTGACTCCCATCGTGGGCCACAGACCCCAGAAGGCCGGTGGGAAGAGGGAACGAAACTCAGCTGTCAAGATGCTCATTCTAAACGTAACCTAGATGTGCCTCTTCGTCTGCATGCGGAGTGGGAAAGTTGGGGCCCATAGATAAAGCCAGCTTTGAAAATGGCTATTTCAGATATTCTTGTGAGCTCTGATAAAGCTTTGGATAGCAGCAAAGTTGGGAACTTAGCAACGCCCGCCCCCCACTCCCCACCCCAACACACACGCCCCTTCTTACAGAGAGACTTGAACTTTAAGAGACATTCAGAGGGGTTGGTTCCATCTGGGGGGCCACTCTGCGTTCCGTGCTTCGGCCCCCAGTGGCCTCGCTGGGCTCTCAGGCACTGTCCCACAGAGAACTACGGGAAGAAGCCCCCCTCCCCTTGCCCCAGGTCTTGTTCGCCCACCTCACCTTGAAGCCTGACTCAACCAACAGCACAGCTTAAGTATCGCTCTTCCCCCAAGGAGCAGCCATGTCTGCCCACCTACCGGCTCCGAGCCTTGAACCTTGAATTCCCTGAAGCCACCTGAAAGCAGGGGGACCTTCTCCCAGCCTTTCCGAAAGGGAAACCGAGGCTCCCAGAAGGCAGACGGCTTGCCTGTCGCCTTTCTTGGCAAATGCTGGATGGCAACCTGTGAAACCATGGAGGAGATTCTTTTTGGAGGGCCTATCGAGGGAGCCCCGTTCCCTGAGGGCTCTGTATCCCCTCACCTGGGGCAGGAACAAGCTGGCCAACCATCCCGGTTTGCCTGGAATTGAGGAGGTTCCCAGGCGGCAGGACTTCGGTTTTAAAGCTGGGAAATTCTCGGGCAGGCTGGGACAAGTTGGTCATCCAAGGTATGAATGAAACTCGGCACTCCACTTCCTTTCAGTGCTACAAGTCTAGAACCATTGTGCTCTGAAGACGGTCTCGCTGCTTAGCAATACTGTGAAGGGCACCCCCTAACTCAGCACCTACTCTATGTCGGGCCCTGAGCCAGAGGCATCTATAAATCCCTGCTCTCGACCCCTACAGAGTAATACACTCGCGCTGAGAGCTGCTTCCCTGAGCTCCTGATGTGGTAGCCCTGGCCACAGGCGGCTACCGTAGTTTAAAATAAAATCTAAAAGTCAGTTCTTCGGTTGCACGAGCCACATTTCACCTGCTCAAAAGCCACCTGTGGCTTGTGGCTAGTGGCTACCGAGTTGGACAGTGCAGACCAGGCCATCTCCGTCACTGTAGACAGTTCTGTCAGGCAGCATGAGTGAGGGGACCGGAGAGGTAGAGTCAAGCGCAGACTCGACTCTAGAAGGAGACTCTTGGTTGTGCCACTGGATCATTTACCCACTCTGTGAAATGGGCACACGACCGAGGCCTTCCACAGAGCTGACGGGACAGCGTGAGGCCAAGAACAGTAAGGCATATGATAAGTCCTGAAAATGTATATTAAAATTTCAGAAGCTTCCCACGCTCAAGGAGTGAGTGGTGATTAAGCCAGGATTAAGACCATTTGGCCCTGTGGTCCGTGCCCTTCGCCTCCGGCCTCCCTGTACTTAACGGTTGCCACGTCTAGAGCATGAAGCAGGTCTGTGTGAGATCTAGTCCATTTCGCCCTCCCCCTGGGCTCCCTGCTGCGAGCCCTGTTTACAGAGCAGCAAACCGAGGCTCCGTGGGTTGATGTCCACACAACCAGCTCGGACTCGAACCCAACTCTGTTTGGCAACACTGCCCACATCCTTGGCCCGGCTCCCCGGAGGCCTCCCTGGGAGCCGAGGTCTTAGAGGCCAGAACCGAGGCAGGAAATGAGCTTTCTGGGTCCTCCTCTGCCAGACTCATTATCGGGGATAATTTTAGACTCGGTCCCACCCAGGCTCAGGCCTGGGAGGCGAGTCGCGATCTCCACAGGTGCCTGGCGCTGCCTGGAGGGGGCCGCCTTTTGGAACTCGGTAGAATCAGCATTAGGCCACATTTTTATAGAGCCCACTCTTTGTCACAGTTAAGCATTTTTCCCTTTTAAAGCACATTAATGCTACAGAAGGACTGGAGCCGGGGGAGTCGCAGCTGAGTCACCTAATTTGCCCTTATGGGCTGCAGCTTTCAGCTTCTTAGTTCAGCCGTTCTTCGGTGCCTCAGACAATTTCTTTCCTCTCCCAGTGCCAGGGCAAGAAATATTTTGTCCTTTTGAACTGAACCACCCACTGTTTTTCACTTCTCTCGAGCACTCTCCCTTTTTTTTAAAGGATGCTCCAAGGGGGGTGGGTGGAGAGCTTCTGCCCACTCGATTATCCACGAAAAGTCCCCAAAATAGAGGCTCTCAGCTGGGGTGGGAATGGGCCAGCATCAGAGGAAAAAGCGAAAGAGGAGCTGAATCAAAGCAAATAGAAGGCGTCCAGGTGGCCATGCTGAGAAAGGCCTGGGGAGACTGCAAGACATCTGGGCTGCAGGAGACCTTGAGTCACCGGGGAAGTCTTTTATTAGAACCTCTTCCCTCCAACAGCCTCAGAAATAAGAAGCGCAGGTATTTCTGCGGAGACACCGCTTACTGCTGCTGCCCGTACAACTGATTCGACACTGGGAATATCTGAAAGGACTTGGGCAGCTCCGAGGAGGGCACCTCATTGGCTCTCTGGCTGCATTCATAACCCAGGGTCATCTCCACCTGTCGGTCACCTTGACCGCCGCTTCCTGGCTGAAAGGCAGACGGCAGCTGAGAATTGTTCTGGACTTCCACGTGTCCCGGACAGAGAAAGTGAGACAGGCACAGGTGGATGCAAACCAGAAACGTGAGATTTATAGGCATGCCTCGGAGATATTGCGGGTTCGGGTCCAGACCACTGCAATTAGGCACGCATCACAGTAAAGTGAGTTGTAATCTTTTTGCTGGTAGAGGGTCTTGCCTTCAGCTTTAAAAAAAAAAATACACAATATCTATGGAGTATAACAAAGCAAAGCACAATAGAATGAGGTAGGCCTGTGTCGATCTATCCATCGCAGTGAGCAGTCACTGAGCACTTGCTGTGTGGCAGGCATGAACTCACTGCACCCTCACAACGACCCTGTGATTATCACTTTACAGAGAAGGAAACTGTAGCACAGAGGGGTTATGCAGCTTGCCCCAGGTTGCACAGCCAGTAAGTGGCAGAGGTGGGAATTGAACCCTGGCCACCCGGCTCTATCGCTCATGTTCTTACCCACTAGGCTGTACTGTCCCTCACGTGCCATCTCCATTGCTTTAGGAAGCTCCCCATCAAATTTCTATTCATTTACCGGCTTATTCCAAGCACTTCACTCTGGCTGAGTGGCAAGAATGGGACAGGAACTCTACAGGGCATATGCCTTGATATCTACTTGGTTGACAAGGTCACCATAGTACCGAGGGAGGAGCGTGAATGACAGCAGTGGCAAGAACTGTCTGAAGGGACCATGACTGCTGGAGACACCTCAGAGGGTGGTCAGTGGGATCCACCCTCCCAGCTGCTTCGGCCAGGAACTGTCCTTGGCTCCGTCCTCCCCTCCCGCTGCCATCTTCCGTCCCCAAAAACCCCTTGAATCCATCCAACTCTCTTCCTCCCGGCCTGACCAGCCTCGCCAGGCCACACCCCCAGCCTCCCTCTTGGGAAGACCACGGCTTCCTCGCTGCTCTCTGCGCTTCTCTCCTACGCGCTCCCCGACTTAGGTCTACTCTGTCCCTCAGGGTCTTTCCTAAAGTTTAAAATCTAAGGGGCGGGTACCAGATCATGTCATTTCCCCCTCCTTAAAATCCTCCATGGGGTTATAATAGCCTTCAGGGTAACACCCCCAATCCCTTTGTGACCTACAAAGACCTGTGCAGTCTGCCCCGCCCCTTCCAGCCTCATCACTCACCTCTTACACCCTCGAACTCCATGTTCCCGCCCCGCCCCAGAAATACCCAGAGCCCCCAAATCCTGTGTCCTTCCTCAGTGCCGGGCCTTCCTGCAGGCTGCTTCCCGCCTCTTCGCCCATCCCGGCTCTTCCGTCTTGACGTGGGTGGCTCCGCGGGGCTCCGGCCCTTGCCTTGGATAACTCTTCTTAGAGGGACTCTCAGCCTCTCCATGGGTAAAACGGAGTTACACCTACTTCTTAGGGACACATGAAGGTCAGATGACACTGTGGCTAACAAAGCCCCAGTGTAGTGCCTGGTATACAGTAAGCACTCAATAATGGTACCGAAATGACTAGCAGCTTGCCTCTACGCACTGCAGTTATGCAAGTACCCAGATCAACCAAAGATGCCAATTCAGGGGTTTCCCACCCCTCTTAGATAAAATTCAAATACTCCCTGGGGCTGTCATAGCCGGCCTGGGTACTCCTGCCCTCGTGGCGTCCCCTCCCACTCTGGGCAACTCCAGCATATCGTAGAAATGGGTGACTTCTGAGGTTTTGTCCTTGCTCTCTGGGGTCCCTCGCGCTGGGGGCAGCCGGCTGCCATGCTGTGAGGACACTCAAGCAGCCCTTTGGAGAGGTCCCCATGGGGAGGCGCTGAGGCCTCCTGCCAATGGCCAAGCTTCAGGTGATGCAGCCTTCGAGCTAAGGTGCTCCTGACCCACAGAAACTGTGAGATAATACACACTGTTCCTTTAAGCCACTGAATTCGGAGGGAACAACCGATAACACCGTGGCCTCCAGGGCCCAGCCCTGCCTACCTGTCCGACTTCATCCCCCTCCCTCTCCCATTTGCTCCTCCGCTCCAGCCTCGCGCCCTTCTTTGTCCTTGGTCCCACCTCGTGGACTGTGAACTTCCTTTCCCCTTTGTCCCATGCCCTCTCATGGCCGGCTGCTTTCATCCTCTTGACCTTAATTCACATGTCATCCTCAGAAAGCGTCCTTCCATGACCCTCATCTCCAAAGCAGCCTCCTCTGCCCTGAAGCTGAACCTCACCCTGCAAACCTCAGTTGCAACACGCTGTTGTATTTCTGTGTAACATTTAACGCCACGAATAAATTATATAAGCATTGTGTATTATATGTCTCCCCTGCCTCCCAACCAAAATACAAACTCTACCAGGGCAGGAATGTTGCTTTATCCACTGCTGTGCACTCAGCACCTAGAACGATGCTGGCATATGGCTGGACCTCGAAAAGGTTTGCTGAGCGAATGACAGACCATGAAATTGTCTCATCTGTTTGTGGACTTGGTTCTGACTCATCTCCCCACGACTAGGAAAGTGGGGCATGCCTGTCTTCCTCAGGGTTTGGAGTGATGTCTGGAAGTGGTGGGTACTCAGAAAACAATCCTATCGAATGTCTACTGAGCAGGGGCTACGTGACAGGCTCTTTCCCAAGCCTTCTGCACGTACTAACTCATTTGGTCCTCACAACAACTCTGTAGGTGAAGACTACTATTGTCCCCATTTTGCAGGTGAGGAAACTGAGGCACAGAGAGAGACCCCCAAGTCGCCGAGTGGCAAGTGGCAGACAGAGTGTGAACTTGGACAGTGGCAGCCCGGCTCCTAGGTCCTCCCAACATTTGTTCAATGAGCAATGGCAGGCGGGCACAGCTGTCTGGCCACCTTCTCAGCTGGGTGCTCAGAACCCTCACCCCATCACAGGGCCAAGGAGGTGGACAAGATGCTCAGCTGGGGTTGCCAGGGGAGGAGGAATGGGGCGATGGCCGGGCTGCTGGGGAGGCTTCCCCGTCTCCGAGAGACGGAAAGGCTCACCTCATCGGGAAAGAACTCCCAGTTCTGTGGTTGTGGCAGGGAGCGAGGTGTCTCCCCGGCCTGGTTCATGTCAAAATACATTGTCTTGCTTTTAATAGCCTCCCCGATCAGCTCTTGGAGGTTCTTACGACTGCCTGTTCCCAAAATAATACCCAGCACCACTTTTTCCAACCCAGAAGTGCTGAATCTCGCTACCTCCCAATCAGCCTCTGGCGGCCACCGAGAGCCCTGGTAATCCCAGGGTCCCCCCAAGCCGGAATGTGACCCAACGGGGAGGTTTCCAAGGCATCTGGAGAGAACCCCCAGCGTTCCCTGCCAGCTGATCGGACTGCTGACAGCAATTTTCCAGAGAGAGCCTGCCCCTCCGCTGGACTCCCCCCTCCGCTCCACGCTGCCGACCGGGGATGTGACCGGAGGCCAGCGGCAGCCCTCGGCATGCCCCCGGCCCTCGGAGATGGGGAAGATTTTCCTAGAAGCTGGAGTGCTGACGTGGAGCGAGAGGGAATTGGCTTTTGGCTCTGGAAGCTGCAATCGGCTTGGCTTGCCTTTCTCCTTCTGTGGGCAGAAGAAAAAAAAAGGAGGGGCAGAAATGGTTTATCTCATTTGCACTATTCTGAGAGTTAAGCTCGAAACTTTCAGGCCTCCTTTTTTTTTTTCCCCACCTGAGGACATGCTCATTGATTTCAGAGAGAGGGGAAGGGAGGGAGTGAGAGGGAGAGAAACATCGATGTGAGAGAAAAACATGGATCGGTTGACTCTCCCTCACACCCTGTCTGGTGAACTGAACCTGCAGCCCAGGCCTGTGACCTGACCGGAAATTGAACCCTCGACCTTTCCGTTTATGGGACAACGCTCCAACCGAGCCACAGCGGCTAAGGCCAGACCTTCTTTTGTTACAAGAAGGACTGGGGTGCATGTAACTAGAATTTTTCTCCTTGTATTTTAAAAATCAAACGAGCTATCTTGTTGCTGTGTTTATTTGTTCAGGAAACCCTGCCAAGTACTTGCGATGTTCTCGGCACCGGGATGCAGCCGTGAGTGCTAAAGATGACGGGCTGCCCTGACTGAGCTTGCAGTCCAGCGGGGGAGGTCGCGAGTGAATGCATAAATACAGGCAATGCCGCTGAGTGGCGCTGTGTGCCAAGGGAAAAACAAAGAAGATAGAAAGGGCTGGGGGAAGGATCCCATTTTAGCCAGGGTGGTCAGGGGAGGCTTCACTGAGGAGGTGACACTGATCAGAACTGAACGAGGTATGAGAGCTGGCTATGCAGACAGCAGGAGAAATACTTGAAAGGCTGAGGGAATAGCATGTGCAAAGGTCCTGAGGAAGTATCCTCTGTGGTAGTGAGCCCATTGTCACTGGAAATATTCATTCCTTCATGCATTTGACAAGTTTTCTGGGCACCTGCTATGTAGCCCTGAACATGTTGCTGGTAGGGTCCAGTGGGAAAACAAGACAGGCAGTGCATGTCTGGGGGGAGCCTTCCATCCAGTGGGAGCAAGAGAGGTCAACATGTATGACAAAATGGGGCTCCAGTGCTACAGTGGGAGAGGCTTGAGAGCCTCCAAGCACATGGGAGGGCAATGTAACCTGGTCATAGAGGGGTGGGGATGGAGGCCTTCAGGAACAGCGTCATCTAAACAGCATCAATAATAGTTGCTAAAAGGTATTGAGGGCTTACATGTTGCCCTACTACAAGTGTTTGACAATACGAACTCAACTAATCCTCCTAACCTTTAAAAGTAGTTCAGATATTTTCCCTTTACAAAGATAACAAAAGCAGTTAAATGACTTGTCCTAAGTCACATGGTGGAAGAGTCTAGAACCAAACCCTTAAAGAGACAAGACATATTCTCCACTTCCTCTTCTCCCCTTCCTGCTAAAATGGGGACTTGATGGTTGGAGCACAAGCAGCCACTTTGGGCCATAAGATAGAAACTGTGATAATGAAGACAAAGCTGTCGGGTAAATGGACGTAAGCTCCCTAAGGATCATGGGGCCTCCAAATCAACCCCTGATCTCCTACCCAGGCCTTTTGTGAGAGAAAAATAAATATCTAACTTGTTTAAGCCACTGCTATTTGGGAATCTTTAGTGCAACAGCTACACTTGAGTCCAAACCAATATGGATTTTAAGAGTATGAGGACATCAAGTACAGAGACATTGAGTGGCATGATCAGATATGCACTTCAGAAAGATGGCCAGCCACAGGTGGGGTTAAGATTCAGGTTCCAGAGCCAGCCGGCCTGGAGACAAATCCCTGCTTTGCCTCTCCCTCATTTTGGGATCTTAGGCAAGTTACTGAATCTCTCTCTATCTCAGTTTCCTCATCGCAACATGGGGGTAATAATGGCTGTTTGGAGAGCTGTTCTGAGGAGTTAGCACGCATAAGGGTGCTTAAAGTTGCCTCCGGCATGTGTTAGGGAGCCTTAGGCCCTGTGAGAACAGCGGTAAGGGGATGCCCCTTACCCATACCTGAGCCATTTGGTCTTGAGGAAGAACACGCTGGCGGCTCCCTCTCCCAATAGGCTCTGGTAGGTGCCCGGGAGCGCCAGAAGGCTCCTGGAGGCAGCTCCAAGCCTTCATTGGCCATCAGAGGAAATGGTCGTGAGGGGGAACACCTGAAAGGGGCAGTAACCCGGAGGGCTGTATCTGGAGCAACGTGTGGGCCAGGCCGCATTGCAGAAAGCCCCCTCAGCACAATCCAGCCCGGGAAACCATGGCTGGGGGCCCCACGCGGAACCTGGGCAGGCGCCCCGCTGGCAGAGGCGTGTGGCCCTTTTCTTCCAGTGGGCTCCCTAGAAGATAAGAAACCCAAGTTTCCTGAGGATACGCTCTGAACCCTCCCGCTGGCTCCTCTGGGCTTGTCAAAATATTTCTTTGTGGAGCCATCCCTGTTTTTCCATTAATAAAAGTATTTTTGGGCTCCCGGCAACAATAAGTGAGTGATACAAAAGAGGTCTGCCTTCCAAGGTAAACACAGCTTCTCCCGGCCCTGGGCCACGGAGTGGGGGAGCCGTTATTCTCCTTCTGGGGCTCTCTGTGCCCTGAGCCCTGATAGGGGACACGAGGGGCAGGCTCTGGGCTGACCACTTCTGAAAGGAGGGCAGAGAGTGGGCAGTGCCACTGCTCTTCAGGATCCCTGGGCTTTCCTGGTTGAAGGTAAGCACGCTCACCCCGCCCTCAGTCAGTCAGTCAGTCAGTCAGCACACACTTGAGGTCCTACTCTGGGCCCAGCTCCACCTAGACAGAAAAGACACACTCTGGCCTACAACAGCAAGGCTTTGCAGAGTGACAGATGTGGAGCAGGGAGACCCACCGATGCCATGGTAGATGCCTTCCTGGGGACAGGTGAGGACAGAGAGGAGAGGGGTGCATGTGGCCCGGTGGTGATTGCTGTGGGCTCTAGGTCCCAATTCAGCTCCACCATTTGCTGCCCATGGGTCCTTGGATAGCGACTCAACCTTTCAGGGAATCAGTTCCTCACCTGCAAAATGAGGACACAATGGAAGTCAATATAAGGAACATGCTTAGAAGAGAACGCTACATAGGGGAGAATTGTTAACTGTTAAAGCAGTCGATACTTGTTTCCCCTCTACCGTGGGCTTCTCCTCGGGGCTGCTTGAGCATCCTCATGGCATGGCCCCTGGCTTCCCTCAGAGTGAGCGAGTCAATAAAAAGAACCAGGCAGAAGCCGAGGCTCTGGCCCATCGCAGAAGCCACTTCTGTTACTTCCATCACCTCCCTTGAGAAGACTCACTAAGTCCCGCCCACATTTGAGGGCAAAGGAATTGGGCCCCACCTTTGCCTTTTGAAGGGTAGTGTGTCAGAGAACTCACAAAAACAGTTTAAAATCATGACAGTAACGGAATAGATTCTCTAAGCAGACCAGAAGAGCCTCGCACTAGTTCTGTAGACCGAAAGAGAACATGGCAGGAGTTCGTTTACATGAAATGCCGGAAGGTTCCAAACTAATCTGGAAGGCAGCAATCAGACCAACAATGGGCCGGGTGGAGGATGGGAGATCGAGTGCGACAGGCAACGAGGAGACTCTGCGTTTTGATTGGACTGGTAGTCAAAACTGACTGAGCTGTGCACTTAAAATGTGCATTTCATTATATGTAAATTACAACTTAGCCAAGCTGACTTTAAAAAATACCAGCTTCCTGACTCAGGGTACTAACTGTTCCTACAATCTCTTTGGTCTAGGTCGGGGGTTGACAAACTATTACCAAATCTGGCCCATTGCCTGCTTTTATAAATAAAGTTTTATTGGAACGCAGCCATGCACATTTGTTTATGGAGCGTCTCAGGCTGTTTTCATGATAAAATGGCAGTGATACAACTGAGTTGCAACAGAGACCATACGGTCTGCAAAGCTGAAAATATCAACTATCTGGCCCTTTACAAAGTTTGTGGATCCCAGCTCCAGAGAAAAACTAAGAGTTTCATACTACTTTAAATGTATCCATTTTTCAGGGCCAAGTGGACCCAACTTCTCACTTTTTTACCCCCAAACTGCTGCAGCCCCCAACTCATATGTATACATGACAATTTCTTCCGGCGGCAGACAGATGCGGACAGTTCCTTGGTTTGCCCCATTTGGGGACCATTTGACATTTCTTTGGAAGAAATTGTCCCTTGTGCAGTCCACCCTTTTGTGTCTGGAAGCTTAACAGAACCCAGCCCCACGCGGCAGGAGACAGTGGCACTCCTGGGGGACTGATTGCACTCCGTGAGTTACACTGATCTACGTCCTCCTTTCCTCCCACCTTCCTGCTCATGTGAAAATATCTCTTTTTCACTTAGAATTGGTTTTTTGGTCACTTGCAACATCTCCCATCCCACCCATTGGCATCTTAAACCTGGAAATGCTGTCCCAGCTGCTGGGAGCCGCCACCTCACTACCATGAAAAAAGATAAGGACAAACCAAGGGAAATGCAGAAAACTGGGACCAGCGCCTTGATCGCCCAATTCCTGAAACCCACATTACCACTGAAGCACCTGCTAATGAGATGCGACCCTTCCTTAAGGTGTAAGCCAGTTTGAGCCGGGTTTTGCATGACTTACAGCCACACAGTGTCCTAAGTGGCACACTGAGTTTTATTACGTGTGGCACAGAGATGATCACTCTCAAGCAGAGCTGTGAGGAAGAAAGATCGGCCATTGAAAGATTCCAGCCCAGAGCCAGCAGGTCACACAGGGGCTGTTCGGATGGTTCCCTTCATTTTTCTGACTTTTCTTCTCTTCCCTCACAGCTGGCCCCGTGCAGCGCTGGCTGAAGGCCGTGTCATTTCTGAGTCCTACCAGGTAGGATGGAACCCTCCATGTACTGTGGTCACTAGTCCCTCCGATGGAATCAAGACTGGTACCGTCAGGGTGGGCCAGGGGGCAACCAGATGGCAGGCTAGTGGTCCGTTGCTGTGAGCAGAGAGAAACTGCTGTGCCTGGCAGCAGATTTTAAAAGCAGTTTCTCTTCAAGACTTCTTTTCATGCCACCTGGTGAGCAATCTTGACTCACCTTGGCCATAGTAGCAGTAAAATGAGTGACAGTGAAGAGGACAATCTTGAGACATTTATTTCCAGTCCTGAACGGAGCTTCGTATTGTGTGTGTCATAAGTCTACGTGTTCTTCTCTCCCAGGTGAGTAGAACCGCAAAGCAGAGCTTGCTTTGTCACCTGAAGGCCGGACGCTGGATGCTACCCGCCCTCGCGCGGGGAGTCCATACAAACACGTGAGACCTATTCCTCTACCAGACCCTGTATGTGATGATGAAGAAACATGGGACCGCGCACTGAAAACCCAACTAAAAGAAAAAGGTGAACAAGTTGAACAAGGACCCATGATAGGAAAATTCAGCAAATGCTCTGTGCTACTAAGTGGCACTGGTATTGTCGGGGACAAGACCACAGACGTTGTCAGAAAGCAGATTCTTCAAAAGACCGGTGATACTGAGGCTCTCAGGAATCAAAGAGAACTATTACCTTGCACTTCATCTACCATTTGAAAAAATACAATTTGTCCTTCTTAATCTTTTCACCTTTCTTATAAAATAGTCACGTGGATGTAAAGTGCAGCATAGGAAACGGAGTCGATAATTAGTAGCAACTCTGTATGGTGCCAGGTGGGTACTGGAAATTGTGGGGGGATCGCTTCATAAAGTTTATGATTATCTAACCACTGTGATGTACACCTGAAATTAATATAAAATAATACTGAATGTAAACTGTAACTGAAATATAAAATTTAAAGAAACAAAATAAATTTTTAAAAATGCAATCTGGTATTGTCATGAATATGTTATATATTGAAATAATAGTAAAATGTCTTGACATACAAATGAAAGAGGGGGGAGAGGGGAAGGAGGCGGTGGGGAGAGTGGAGGGGGGAGAGAGAGAGAGAGAAAAAGAGAGAGATGTCATGTGATCAAGGCCTAAGCCAATCAGCACACGGAATTCCCAACCACTGTGATTGGTTCCAGGATGAACCCATGACCAAGTTAGGGCCAGTGTCATACAAGGAGTTTCCAGCTGGGCTCTGGGCCGACTGGCTCTTTCCTGCCTGAAGAGAAGGTGGAACGACATGGCCGCAACAGGAGGGGCACGCTGGAGTCGAGTGGGGGGTGGGGCAAAAGCGGAGCTGAGAGAGGGAGGGAGAACCCCCGATGTTCGAACCCCTGAATCCAAATGAGCCTGCCGTCCACCCCCTGGCCTTTCGACGTTAAACTCCGCCTCCTTACTTAGATCAGTCCGTAAGGTTGCAGAGAGCATTTGCATTTCTGAGAAACCGATTACGTTTTTAGCATAAGTCTGTCCAAAATATTGCATGGAACACACTGAAGCTAAAAAAAAAAAAAAAAAAGAAGACAGTTGTTAAACTGAAATTCCAATTTAACTGGTTGTCCTGGGTTCCACCAGGCGACCCTCCCAGTCTGAGCCAGGCTTCAGATTATCTGAGCCCAAGAGCGTCTTAACTGATGCCCCTTCCCCGTCCCTCAGGGCACAGAGGTACCCTCGGCCCACCTGCCTTGCAGACCAGCCCCACGGCCCAACAGCAGAAATTCACATGGCCACTCCCTTGCCCTCTTTTGCACGGTGACTTCTCCTGTCAGCGAGGACAGCGACCGTGGAAGTAAAGACCCATTGCCAACCTCCCATTTGGAAACGCCTCCTCGAGAGCAAAGGCGTTATTCCGGGAGGCAGGCCGACGACAGTCCTCCTCGTATGAATGTGTAAACTGAGGCTCAGACGCTTTGTCACTCACATGGGGTCACTCAGCTAGTAGGTGGTGGAGCACCTGAAGGCCAAAGCCAGGTTCTAGTAATTCCACTTCCAAGCAGGAGGGACTGACTAGGAGAGGAGCTGGCCACCTTCCGGATAGAGGCGGGAGGCCTGGGGACATCTGAGTCACTGCGGCTGGGGTCAGCTGAAAACCAAGCGGGCCCTGTCCCTGAGGGATTGTGAGCGCCTGGACACAGGGAAGGGGGAAGGACATTGGACAAGCTGTCCTCAGCCGGTCGGGGAACAGAGGAAGCCAGTGGGGCACAGGGGGCAGGGGCCCCACCTCGGACGGCCAGCCTCCGCGGCCTCTCCCAGGCTCCTCTCCTCAAGGGCTCGTCGCTTTCAACTTCGGTTTCGTTCCTTCCCCCCGTGTCCCTCCCCTGTTGTTACCACTTAAAATAAATAAATAAATAAAGCAAACCAACAAAGCAAACATCTGGAAAGCTTTGTGGAAAACGGACCCACCCTCCCCGGAGTCAGAGCACAGATGCCCGTGGGATTCACAACTGGCCCCCAAATGCTCTCAGGGGAGAGACACTGGCCCCTCTGTTCTCCTCCCAAAGCCCTGTCTTCGCCTGGGGTCATGTCCTCCCAAAATCACTACCACCTCTAGGGGGCGGCTCCCAACTCCCAGCCCCGACTGAGTGCCCAGCACATCCTCCACCCCATCCCATCAATTTCCCTCCCGTAGGGTCTCTCCCCGCCGACTCTGGCAGCCACTGTCCGGTCTCAGACTCATGTCTCCTTGCTCCTGACCCATCACAAAAGCCTCTCCTCCCGTCACCCTGCCTCCCGTCCTTCCACACCAACCAAGCCCTCTGCCACCACCGCTGCCAAAGGTATCTTCCCAAAGGACAGCTCAGGCGATGATATCACTGCCCTGCTCAACAACCTTCTATGGTTCCCCATGGTCTCCAGAAACAAATACCAGCTTCCTGACTGTGGTGTTAAACCTTCCTGGGATGGGTGTCGGTTGTTTGGTTACCCAGTGCGCCCTCTGCCCCCCTTGGATAACCTAACCCTCTCCCCTCCTTTGATAATGTCGCTCGTGGTTTGCTTAGGGAGCGGGGAGGAGTCACACATCCCCGCTTTGGAACGCACGTGGTTTGGGGGCTGCCTTCAGTCCCAGGTCCAGCAGGAGGGCGTGTGGCTGAGGCTGGGCCGATGTGTGTGCCACATTCCCCTGAACACAGGAGCCGCAGGGGCTGACTCAGGGCTGGCCACGTGAGCCAGGGCAGGTCAGCCCGGCCAAGTCCCTGGCTGGAACTCTCCCTCTCTCTCTCTCTTTCTCTTTCGTTGTCTGTCAGGATGCAGCCAGAAGCCGCTCGAGGCCAGCATGCCACCACAAAGGAGGAAAGCTCCTTTAACATGAGTTCCTGTCACCGACCACTCAACAGTGTGGCTCCAACTTCCTTTCCTAGCTGTATTCCTACATCTTCCTGCAAGCCTGTGCTTCTGAGGACGTGGCCTCTTGAACAGTGAGCAGGACAGAGCCCACGTTCCAGCCTCTGTGCCTTGAGTCTTGCTGTTCTTTGACCTAGAAGGCCCCCCCTCACGCCCCGGCCCACCAAAGCACTAACGCTTCTTCAGGGCACCTCTCGGGCGGGTCTCCCTTCCATGAGAATGCCATAACAGTCCTTGCTTTCTGTCCCTGTAGTGCTCTCAAAGAACTCACCTCTCATCCTTGAATTCTGGTCATTGATACGTCTCTTGTCCCTTCTCAGAGCCGGGGACTTAGATGACAAGGAGGCATCCTTGTTTGGCCCTTTCTAAGCACAGTGCGTGACCAGAGCAGAAGCTGAATCTGCTGGCTTTGCACCTGGCGAAGGTCCCTAAGGTCACTCACCTGAAGACTTGACTTTGTGGCAGATGTGCCTGGCAGCATCTCTTACTCCATCTGATTTCCTAACAGCACCTCGAATTTTTTCTTTGGGGAATCACGCCATCTCCATGCTCATCCTCATGGCTAGGCCGGGTTTACCCGCCTCTCAACGGCATGTGACCCAGCGCCACCAGCCAGGGCATTCCGTGCTCTCAGTCATAGCGACTGTCTCCGGGCTGCATGTGTGGCCAACCAATGAGATTCAAATCTAAAACTTTTCCTGGAGCTAATGAGGTGACGGCATTCTGGGGGCTGGGGTTGGAATACTAGCGGGATGTGATCCTGGGTTGCTGGGGCCACTAGGTAGGGAGGTTCTGCCAAAGAAAGAAGCAAAAATGAAGCAAAACAGAGCCAGGAGATGCCTGATGGTATTTTGCTCCCTGATCCAGCCATGCCTAAAGCCAGATACTCTGTACTTTTTACATACTTGAGCCAATAAATTCCCAACTCATTGGGCTTCTGTCGCAACCATGAGACTCAGCTGATACAACTTCCAAGTCTTTCTCTCCATCATTAGGTCTAACCCAGAGCACAAGGGGTCCATAAATACTTAGTCATTAATTGAGTACAGGGCATGCTCTCTGCCTCGTTCCACATTTCCAACTCTTAATCTAGCTCAGATCCACCCATCCTTCAAGTCTCAGCTTCACTATGACTCCCAGAAAGACTTTTCTTAATACTCCAGAAAAAAAAAAGAAAATAGGTCTCCCCTGGGCTCCATGACGCCCCAGACTTTTCCTACGTAGCACTTCTCGCAGTCGGCAATTGCCTCACTGTTGGTGAAAGTGATTATTCTACGTCTGACTGCCCCCAAAACTGCAAACTTCACCAGGTCAGACATTGTCTCATTTGCCACTGAATTCTCAGGGCTCAGCACGGAGCCTGGCACACGGTCAGGGCTCTGTAAATGGCCACTGGATTAATACGTGCATCAGCGCCGCTCAGAAGCCAGTGAAAAGGTTGCGTCTCCTGTTTCCCAGCCTGAAGAAAGATGGTAGCACCGCATCCCCGGTTAGCACCGGCTCCCTTGAAGTAGGATTCCAGGAAGAATCAGGCTTAAGAAGGCTTGAAGAGAAATCGCCTCTTTGTTTGTACAAGTCCACAGGGGTCTTAGCATCAGAACTTGATCAGAAAGCCCAACACAATTTGCGATTCATTACTGGAGACCCTGGCCACGCCCTGAAGCAAACGTCAAATTTCACACATTTAATGAACTCCATACTTGAAATATGTGGCCTGTAAAACCCGATTTACACTGCTGTTAAAATCCTTGGTGCCTGAAAAGGAATGTGAAAAGTATGTATTTGTGCTTAAAGGGGGGGGGCATTTTTTTTTTAGACGTTAATTCACTCCAAGGCTTATAAACGTTCCCTAAAGCATTATTTCAATTGCAATATTTCTTTCAGCACCTCAAATTTAGTTACCAACTTTTGAGAAAAGTGGCTGTGTTAGGTCACACGCCAGGGGAAAGTGCCACCATGTAACTGTCAGCTCTCTGGAAGGCAAGTGGAGTTGACAGCTGAGAGGCGGACAGCCCCCAGCCGGCAGAGCAGGGTACCTGGCGCTGTAATGAAAACCTGCCTTAAGTCAACAACGGCGCAGCCCCGGTGCTTGTCAAGATAATTTTTTTTTTCATTGCAGCCACAGCTCTTATTCATTGGATGCTACCACCTGGTGTTTCTTTCCTTTCCAGGTTTGCCGCCGGCTTTGGCATGTTTTAGGTAGGTTCCATACCTGGGGAGACTGAGCTCCCTGGGTGGTGACAGGTGTCCTCCCTCTGAGATACTCCATGGAGCACTGGTAACACAACCAACTCTCATGGATACCGTCTAGATTGGAAAGGACACCTGGACCTCCGTTTTTAAGCCTCGTTGGCTCGGAGAAGTCTGTCCGGCAGAACCCACGCCTTTTTAGACAAAGCGGGGTGGACCACTCTGGAGTCAGCCAGTGGCAGCCCCTCTCCTTGGTTGCAGGAAGAGCAGGGGTCAAATCTGATTGGTCATTAGCTATTGCCCTCTCTCCGGTGATTGGTTTAGCAGTGGGTGTGTATCCCGGTACAGGCCAATGAAATAGGAGAGACTTCCTGGAGACGTTTTCAAAGCTGACGGAAAGAGATGGCCCAGAAGAGCGTGTCCTCATTTTTCTCAAGTTCCACTGGAGGTTCGGAGTCACCCTGGTGTGGAACTCAGTGCCTTCATTTGACAGTAGGAAATGAAGCCTGGAGAGGCGTTGTCTTGAACATGGAGTTCAGTGACAAAGCCACCATTATTACCATAGAGGATGAGAGCTATTGTTGGACCACGAAGCATCCATTCACCGTTTCTTCTTGGGAGCACACAAACGATCCCTTTGGAGAATTACCTCCTCCCCACAGCAGACAGTCTGGAGGAACTGCAGTCAAAATATCCCCGCATGTGACCCAAACTGGGCTCAGGAGATTCTTCCCCCAGGACTGACTCTCCAGTGATGCCAGGTGGCAGCTGGAGAGGGCGCGGACGATGCAGCTGGAGGTGATAACATGAGCTGCACTGGCCTCACTGGAGGTGGACCTGGCTCCTGCTAAGTGCATCCCCAGCGTGTCCTGGCTCTTGTCTGGTCCAAGCCCAAGTTCCAGCCTGTGAGCCACTCTGCATTCTGGCAATAAATTCCCTCTCCCTGCTTTCTTGGCTTAACGTTGCCAAGAAAGTCGTGTGCACCCCAGAGCTGTAACTGATACAGGATGGCTTTATGTGTTCAAGCACCCTGCCAGGCACTTCTATATGTCACTGTATTTGTCTCCCAACAAATATTATCAATTTGGGTCTGGGTACACACACACACACACATACACACAGAGACACACACACACACACAAACCCACTGCACAGATTAAAAATCTCAGGTTCAGAATGTCGTATTTGCCCAGCATCTCATGGTTAATAAGTTGCCAGGTCAGCCAGTTAAGCGTATTTTGCTCTCCTTATCTGTTAGATGAGTTTAATGCCACTTAATCCACAGGGTTGCTGCAAGGACTCAACCCGATAATTCCGATGGAAACAGTATGCACACACACCCCCATTTGGAAGCCACATGGCTCTCTGAAGTCTTTCTCTTTTTTTAGGTCTTTCCTGGGCTCCGGGGGGATTCTCTCAAGAAGTCAAAGAGTTTCTCACCCAGACCGGTGTGGTTCAGTTGGTTGGGCATCGTCGCATAAACTGAAAGGTCCCAGGTTCGATTCCCAGTGAGGGAACATGCCTAAGTTGCAGGTTCAGTCCCTAGTCGGGGGGCATACAGGAGGCAACCGATCGAT
Organism: Mormoops blainvillei; assembly: GCA_004026545.1. NCBI lineage: Eukaryota > Metazoa > Chordata > Mammalia > Chiroptera > Mormoopidae > Mormoops > Mormoops blainvillei. The sequence continues at coordinate 80,187 of PVJD01006813.1, forward strand.
GTTTCTCTCTCGCATTGATGTTTTTCTCTCCCTCTTTCTCCCTCCCTTCCCCTCTCTCTAAAAAATAAATAAATAAAATCTTAAAAGAGTTTCTCATGGATTAATCCAGCTACCAAAAGTTATAGCCCTGGACCTGGAGAAAGAAATCGGTCATATCTGGGGCACTGTGGTCTGGCTACCAGAGTCCATGACCTGGGATCTGGAGTCCCTCACCATGACACACGGTGAGTCTCAAAGCTGACCTCAGTAGGTCAGAAGGCAACCATCTCTAGCATGATTGAGACAGGCCCGGGGATAAACAGATGACCTTCGGCTAGACAACAATACTCACTTCCTGCCACTCATCAGCACTGGTCACCATTGTTCTTTCTGTTAACACACCGACCGCTGCCCTCCACTGGGCATTGGCACGCGCCCTTTCCTCTTTCCTCACGGGCATGGATGCTGCCTCATCTCTCAGATTTAAGCTCAAAATCCACCTATTCAAGGACACCCTCCCTGACTACTGAATAGTCTAAAAGAGTCACACACCCTCCCCACCCTTCCGCCCTTCGCTCCGATCAGTCTCTCTAAAGGCGCTGAACTTCAATTTCACCGCAGCCTTTGTCACTGTGAAACGCAGTCACCTTGTATGAGCCCTGTCCTCACATTTTAGTGGACTAGGCTGAAAGCAATGCTCTAATAGGTACAAGTGCTGGAGAACACGTGTGTCAGGGTACACGTGTTCGTGTTCATGTTCAGGGCTCGGGAGTGACAGGCTGTAGCTGTAGATGGGGCGGTCAGGGACAGCTGAGCAAACACCAAAATAATACTTGTTTGTTTTGCCCCCATCTGCAACAGAAGCTCCAGCAGAGACCAGGGGCTACAAGTGTGACATCACAGTGCCTGGAAGCTGCTTGGCGCTCAGTAGGTGCTTGATAAAAATACAAGCCCTGGATGTCGAGTGGTTTCTCCAGACAGCCCTGGCTTTGGTGGTGGTGGGGCGGGGGGGGCTTTCTTCACCCCGGTGACGATATCCCCATGATGACTCATGGCTTGAGGCTTCTACCCCATCCCAAGGCTGACTCTGCTCATAATTAGAAGGTGGGGACGGCCACAATGACAGCAGCTAGGGAATGTTGCAATTCCCCGGGAACTGCTCCGTCAGGGATGGAGGTGAGGAGGGTCCCGGGGAATGATGGGAGCCCGATAACCGAGTATCCATTTGTCATCGCTGTTGGCATTTCTCGACCTCTCCTGACAGGCCGTAAAGGAATGCAGCTCGCGGGAGAGAAGCCAGGCCGGACTTTTACCAGGAGCCCGAAGCTGGGAGTTGAAACAGATTGGAGTCCAACCAGGCAGCCGCCTTGAAGACAAGAGACCCGGGTTCCAGCCTGGGCCCCACCTCTCACCCAGGAGCTCTGTGACCTTGAGCTCGCCTGCGGAAACTATGACAGCAGCCTCACCCTCTTCAAATGGGTGCTGCCTGTCAAGCACTTTGCATACAGACAGAGCTGCTCTTGAACCAAGACCCCACAAGCCAGGCTAAAAAAAATGATCTGATGCAAATCAAAACCACAATGAGATACCACAGTGCACCTACCAGAGTGGCCAGAAGGAGAAATATTGACAATAGAGCAAATGAAACGACAAGCTGTTAATGGGGGAAAGATGACAAATGGCACCTTCAACGCATACTTGTATCCAGAACATAAAAAGAACTCTTAGAACTCAACAATAAGAAAACGATCTAATTTTTAAAAAATAATAAATAAAGGGGCAAAAGAACAGCTCACTAAAGAAGGTGTGTGGGTGGCAACCTAGCACGTAAAAAGGTATCTGACGTTACTAGCCATTAACAAAGTACAATGAAAAACATGAAGAGCCCTGACCAGTGTGGCCCAGTTGGTTAGGCACCATCCCACAAACCGAAAGGTCGCTGGTTCGATTCCCAGTCACAGCCCAGCCCTGGGCTGTGGGTTCGGTCCCTCATTAGAGCATTTACAAGAGACAGCTGATCGGTGTTTCTCACATTGATGTTCCTCTCCCTGTCTTTCTCCCTCGCTTCCCCTTTCTAAAAATAAATAAAATCTTTAAAAAGTTTTTTAAACCACGAAGAGCTCCCACAGCCCGCCTGCTAGAACAGCTGAAACAAAGGCACCGACAGTAGAGCAACCAGTGCTCCCATGCATTAATGCCACCTACACAGGAATGGTGCGGCCACTCGGAAAAATAGTTTGGTGGGGTTTTTTTTGTGTATTTTTTTAAATGTTACTGAGATATAAGTTACATACTGTAAAATTCACCCATTTGAAGCATACGATTAAATGGTTTTTAGTATATTCATAGTCGAGCAACCATCAGCCCCATCTAACTTTGGGACATTTTCTTCACCGATGAAAGAACCCCTGTACTAATCAGCAGTCACCCTTCCTCGCCCGCCTGTCTCCCCAGCCCTTGGCAGCCACCAATCTGCTTTCTGTCTCTGTAGGGTTCCCACTCTGGACATTCCATAGAAATGAAATCATGTGATATGTGGCCTCTAGTGTCTGGTTTATTTCACTCAGCTTAACCTTTTCAAGGTCCACCCAGGTGGTACCATGTATCATCAGTACTTCATTCTTTTTCAAGGCCGAATAATATTCCATTGGGTGGACACGACCCATTGTCTGTCCCCTTCATCAGCTGAGGGGGCTTTGGGGGGGTTTTCACTTTTTGACTGCTGTGAACAGTGCTGCCCGGAACAGTCTCAGTGGCTCTGTGGGCCTCGTTTCATCTCAGCCTCTCTTGGTGTCGTTTTTATCATTTTTAACTTGAAAACGCCATGACAGCCCTGGCCGATGTGGCTCAGGTGGTTGGAGCATCGTCCCATACACCAAAAGGTTGTGGGTTCGATTCCCTGTCAGGGCACATATCAGGGTTGCGGGTCCGATCCCCACTTGAGGCGCGGACGGGAGGCAACCGATTCATGTTCCTCTCTCCCGTTGATGTTTTTCTCTCTCCCTCCTTCTCTCTCTCTCTCAAATCAATAAAAACATATCCTCAGGCAAGGATTAAAAAAAAATGCCATGACAAACCAAGGACCACTTTTTTCAGTCAGTTTTCTCCTTCTTCCAGAATGCACTCTAAAAAACTTGACAACAATCAACTCTATACTCAAAAATGCTTAAATGGTAATCTTTGGGTATGGATATTTTATCACAACTTAAAAAAATCCTTCGGCGTCGCCAAGGTGTGCCGAGCCCTAACCACGAGGCAGGCCCCGGGCTGCGGGAGGGTGAAACCGGAAGTCGGTTCCGCCCAAGCTGCCCCTGAAGAGCAGAAACCAAGGAGGGAGCCCCAACCCCGTGGGCACCAGCCACACCCCTCATCACATTTCTCAAGCCTCGGGGTTTATTTTCTTTAACTCAAGATAATTTTGCCTTCCATTCCATTCCATCAGTAACTTTGTTTTCATGTAAAAAAAATTTTTTTCAATGCTTTCCTCCCGTTCTCTCTCCCAAATCCCCATGTCAGTGGAGGTTTCAGGAGGTCCCCTTTCTCCTGTGGTCAGGTCCACCCCCAGCCTGGAATGCGGCGGGGGTGCCGGGCTCCCTGAGGGAGCCCCAGGCCAGCCCAGCAGACAGGAGGCAGGCTCGCTTCCCGCCCAGGGCACAGGCAGGGGGGACAAGGAGCCGGGCCAGGGGTGGGTGGGAAGGTTCCAGGTGTGGTAAGACCTCTGCGCCCAAACTTCGAGATCTTCGAAGAACTCGGGCCAGGGGAGTGACCTCAGTATTGGGGTCACGAACCCATTTTTACAAAGGACTTCGGACCTTGGGAGAGGCGACGCTTCCTCCGCCTGCGGCCAGCCCTCTGCACAGAGTGACTGATGTTCCCGCAGCTGCCGCCTCTCTGCTGATCCTCACGCGTGGGGCGCCCACTCCGACCAGCGGGCGAGGAACCGAATCTCAGAGAATTTAAGGAATCAGCCCCGTGCCGCTCACTTAGTAAGTGCGGGCATTAGCATGCAAACCAAGTCTGTTCCAATTCCAGCTGGGGTCATGGCACGCTGCCCCACGCTGCCGCCCCCCAAATTCCGGCGCATCCCCTAAAATGACATTGTATTCATTTTTTCTCCCCCGCCCCCGCGCCATCAGGGCCCAGAAGAAAGATAGCGCTTTCCCCTTGGTGTCTTCCTCAAGCGTGAGGCCATTTTAGAGCAAAAATCTCCACGTCTACGTAAGTCAGCCTGGCTAGCAGATTTTCTCTGATTCTGGTGGTGATGAGAGGTCTAATAAAATTATGCTAAGTTATGTGCATAGAGAATTGCATCTTACACTCTAATTATTGGCCACGTCTTTGAAGAATTCCTGTGCAATTTCCAGGGTAATCAACTCACCTCTTTCTTTGGGTCTGATTAGTTGTTTGGGCCAATTTAAGCTCCCCCCGCCCCCACCCTGCCGCGCCCCACTTGAAACAACACGATTCTGGATGTCATTAGCTACTCCAATTGCCTTTTTAAAAATCTGTTTCACATAAAAGGACAAATGAGAATGAATATTTGCCCATCTTTAAGACACTAACTACATTCTTTTCCACAGCCTGTTCTCGTTATTATTTTTCTTCGGGAGGAATTTGAACACAGCCTGGGCTCCCGCACGCAGCTCATGACCGCAAAGGGCTTCCTCTTCGAAATCGGACCCGACGGGGCATCCTCTGGACATGGGGTCTCTTCAGAAGAGCAGCGCCCCGCTGATGTTTCTCGACCTGTTCTCCCTCTAGACTCGCCTCCTAAATCCCAGGCGGCCTGCCTTCCAAGGCTTGAGAGCAGTCACCTCTGCCAGCCGCACCCCGGGCAGGGCTGAACAGAGAGACCCTTTGGGGTAATTGCTGGAAAACAAGAAGGAACTCCATCCAAGAACCTTTATTTTATAGTCAGAGCCACTTAGGCCGATAAAGTCAGCCCCCGTGAAACACCGGGGTGGAAGTGGGAGCCGGCAGGGGTGGGTCAGTGAGGCCGAGGAGAAGGGAAGGGGTGAAACAGAGCCCCTGCAACCTAGTTCATGGGTGTCGGGCTACCTTTAATAATGCTTGGTGCCCTGGCCGGTGTGGCTCCATGGGTTAGAGCGTAGTCCCCTACACTAAGATGTCGCAGGTTCAATTCCCTCTCAGGGCACATGTCTAAGCTGCTGGTTCGGTCCCCAGTTGTGGTATATGAGAAATAACCTATCGATGTTTCTCTCTCTCTTCCCTCCCTCCCCCCCTCTCTAAAATCAATGGGCGTGTCCTTTGGTGAGGATAAAAATGATAATAATAATGCTTGCTCACACATAGGGCTTTTTAGTCCAAATGACATGGTCCCCACCCTCATCTCCTCCATGCACCCCCTTGGTCTTAGCCTTCCAGCCCTGTGCCCCTCCTTCTGTTCCTCCAACAGGCCTAGCCCTTTCTACCCCAGGGCCTTTGCATACTCCACTACCTGAATGCTCCTTCCGTCTCTTCCTTCAGATTTCTGCTCCGCTGGCCCATCCCCTCCACACCTACTCTTCCCTAATTGTCACCGTCTGCCCTCCCCTCCCCTTGCCTTGCCTTAGGGATGACATGTTACCTCTCACAGACATACGAGAATAAAATCACCATGAAGGCAGGGACTGTCTGTCTTGTTCTGCACTGTGCCTCCAGCCCAAAGAATACTCAGCACATAGTAAGGTGCTCAGTAAATATTTCATGAATGAATGAATGAAAACGTCAACATATTCTACAGGACCCCTCTTCTCCATTCTCTTTCTGGATTCAGCCATCTTTCTTGAAGGAAATAAAGTTATATCTATATTCCTGGGCTTAGCTGGACCCAATAAAAGAAAAAAGAAGTTTTTCTCTTAAATCTCTTGAAAATGGACAGCGGAGGCTGGGAACAACACGTTCCTGGGGTGAGCAAGAAGGACCTGTGGACTGAGCTCTAAGAAGTGAGACCTGGCTGGTCTTCAAGCATAGGTTGTGGGGCTGGTGACTTCACATATGATTCAGTTAGCCCAAGTTTTAGGGGAATCCATTTCGAAATCAAAACCTCAATATGGAAAGTTCAGGGAGCGGCTTTGTTCTGGCATTCCTACAAGAAGTCAGGCTTGCTGAAAAGAAGCGTTGTAGATAGCTCATCCCCAAAAGGAGGGGCGGGCGAGAGGGGAAAGGAGAAGCCCCAGGATGGGGTGGATTTGTCTGCAAAGGCTTCGGATGAAAACTGATCCGGCAATGCGTGATCCTCCAAAAATCCACCAGCCCCCAAAGTGCTTAAGTTACCCCTCTGACCACAGCCACATAGAGGATGAAATTAAATCCCGCGGAAAGAGTTGACTTTTTTGACATTATGCAACGTTTGGGTGAAAAGAAGGGGGAGATATCAGGAAAAAAACTCATCTTTTTCCCAGAGGTTAGCAAAGCTATTTCTGGCGCTTAATGATACCTCTTACCATCACTTCATGGGCAGTTTTGAGAGGTGCGAAGGCGGGACGCCTCTGTTATGTAACCCATTTAAAGTAGGAAATTAGCAAGTCCTGAATGAATTCTGTTACTGTGCTCTGACTTCTGGAACGTTTGGAGCGACTACAGTTCTATTTTGAGGTGAGCAAATCCATCATTTATAGATCTCCTCACAAATACCGCAGGGTTTCATGTCACCCTGAAAAGTTTCATAACAAAAACAGTTCAAGTACTTGGGCTGTTGGAACATTTCGTCTCAAAACCTTATTAGCTTGGACAGTGAAGAGGGCAAGCCTTCCCGGCTGCCAATTATTCAAAAATACAAATATCCAAGATCAAATAAATATTCATCTCCCAGCCCCCACACCCCAGTTTTTGTTGGGTTTTTTTTTTTTTTTTTGAGAAAAATAGTGCGGTCAACAACATAAAAAGAAATGTCTGTTTTTAACGGCGCTCTTGGCCACGAAATAAATTCTGAAGCTATGAAAGCGTCTTGGGTCTGTCGGGCCTGCCTGGCTGTTGACAACAGGAAACAGGAATGTCTTTCGGTCCTCAGGCTCCCCCTCGTGGCTCTACTGGAGAAGCGACCGCACGTTCGCAGATTTTCACAGCCCGGCAAATGCCATTTCAAATCCTTAGCTGTTCTTTCAGGTGGTTCACTCTTTTTTCTTAAAGGTCTCACCAATTTCCTTTAAAGAGAATACCCAATATAAAAATAGAAATTTCTGTAATTTTGCTTTTAAACTATCCTGTAACTGTCACATTTATATATATAAATAAATATATATATAAATATATATATGTGTGTGTGTGTGTGTGTGTGTATATGTTTATATATATATAAAGCCCTGACTGGCGTGGCTCAATTGTTTGAGTGTCATCCTGTAGAGCAAAGGGTCGCCAGTTCGATTCCCGGTCAGGGCTCGTGGGGCCTGGTCCCCACCTGGGGTGCGTGTGAGAAGCAACCAATAGTTGATGTTTGTCTCCCTCCCTTCTCCTCTCTAAAAATAAATATGTAAAATCTCTTAAAATATATATAGAAGATTTTATTCTAGAATAAAAATGACGAATAGGAAATAGGTGGTTTCGTCCTTCCTTTTCCAACCCCAATGCCCCCACTACTGAAATAAAATTAAATAAATACTAAAGTGAAAGGGAACAGTAGACAAGGAAAAGAGGTCAAGAAACATAACATTTCATGTGTCTCTAGGGCTATAGGTCATGGTCCCAACACCAGGGAAACAGAATTTTTAAAACGGTGTCACATGCTTAATACAAAAAAACCTCAGTCATTTACATAGTATAGGAGCCAGAAATACCTTGTCTCCTAGCAATTTCCTTATCTTCATGCTTTCCTGAGATCTGAATTATGCTTGAGGAAAAGAAAGGAAAACAAGACAGAAAATCATGCCTGCTTAGGTAAGCAAACATCCTCAGCTAAGGCAGGCTTCCTAGAAGGGCCATAATTCACTGAGTCCCAGTTTATAGAGGGTTAGACAAAGACTTCGGGGCAGGGAACCATCCTGAGCCCACCGTAACTTAGCACACAGCGGGACTGCTTGATAAGAGAGGTTTCCAAGGGCCTTGATGGTTACCCAGGAACACCCAAGGGTGGGGGGGAGAAAAAAACATCTGGAATGTTCTGAACTATCTTCCCTGTTAGCATTCATGAATGCATGAAAGGCTTATCAGCCTGAGTCCCACCCATGTTTCAAAATAAGAAACTTCTGCTATTTACTGTGTATTTGTTACTGGGTCAAGAGAGGTCATTGCCTTTGGTCCAGGAGATCTGTAAAATCATATAAATACTTTTTCATCAAGTGCTTTACCAGATGTTTCAATGAATGTTTTATTATTTATGGGAAGGACCAACTATAATAAACAGCCCTTTAAATGTTGCTATATGTAAGTAGGAACCCTGAGAGAGAAGATGGCTACTAAGAAGGGATCTAGGTGGCTAACTGGCCTCAAATTTAAAACAAAAAACAAAAATCTGAGCCTAGCAGCCATTTCCACAGAGGCCTCTCACACCAACTGCGCTTCATGCCGACCCCTCCGCTGAACTACCTGGCCGCCCTCCGCTCCTACCACCCGGGCCAGCCCTTATAAAGGAGTTTCTGGCATCCTATTTCAACCAATAGGGCTGAGGCTTGCCCCACCCATTCAGAGCTGCGCTGCTCCTACCACCCTGAGCTATTCTATTCTGACCAATCAGAACACCGCCTTTTGGTCCAATCAAACTGCGAGGACTTGGAGGAGGGGCCAATCAGGGACCAGGGGCAGGGGCTTCTGTCTACAAGTCAGCTCCCCTCTGGCTGGGAGCCCACACTTTCCCTTTCCATTGAAGGATGAATATTGTCTCTCCCTGGCCCAGCCGAGTGACACCAAAGATGTCGCAGGGCAGGAGCAGAGCACATCAGTGCAGCACAAAGTGGACCAGCAAGGAGCAGAGTGGAGAGGATCTGTCTAGCCAGACAGGGGCCTGGCCCCAGGGCACCTCACAGCCGTGCTGTGTCACAACTGCACTGTTTTGCACCGGATAACGTTTCCTTCTTCACCGATCCCAAACTGGGGACTCCTATTGGCATTGAGTTGGCAGCAGCAACAATTGGTTGACATATGTTACTATATGTGTAATATGTATTATGTATAAAATACATAATATATGTAATTTTTGAAATGTTCAAAAATTAAATGTGCAATTATTGATTTGTTAAGAATAGAATATTTTGTTCTTGGGATTGAAAGACTTCTAAAGACTAAGTTTAGTTCACTGGCAGGTGCCAGTTAGTACCGTAGATTCTGTAGCCAATGATAATTCTGTAATTTTCTTTGGATTGTGCAAAGCTCCTAGGTCCTTGAGTCTAGTGCCCCAGCAGCCTGTGAAAACAGCTCTGAAAGTTTAGGCGAAGCAGCCTCAGCTTTCTTTGACCTCGCCTGCTGTCCAATTCCATTGGCTAATTCTCTGAAGGCACATTTCTGATTTCTCATTGTCACTCTGTCCACTGCAGCCTGAGGAGGGAAAGGTGTGGCTCAGAGGGGGGGGTGCTGGTGTGTAGGTGTGGTAATTTATCTTCAAATATTCCTTAATCTTCCACTGTATGCAAATACTCTCTGTGATAAAAAGGAATACACAGCAAAATCCCTTTAGGAGATTGCAAATGAATGTTGTAGATTAGGTTTGCAGGCTGTGTAAGAAAAGACCTGACCCAAGGCATTGTAAGAAAAATGCAAATATCAATTGCTATGAGATACACTGTTTTTTCATTTATCAGATTAGCAGACTGTCTTTGCAAAGTGTGGGCGGCAGGAGCTCTTGTACCTGGCCTGGGCAGGAGTGAAAATTGGTTCTACTTCCTTAGGGGGTATTTGGCAACATTTACTAAAGTAAAAGAGGTACATATCCTTTGACCTAACAATTATTTTGCTGGAAATTCATCAATACGCCCACACCGAACACAGGACAAATGATGGATGAGAAGGAAATACGCTGCAACACTGCATGTAAAAACTAAATAACGGAAAAGACCAAAATGTCCACTAGAGAGGAAGCTGTCAACATAAGTGATGGCCACCGAGATATGGCATTGTGGTTCTGCAGCTGCAGGCAGCTGTGTTTGAACTGGTCGGGAATATTCTATGTGTGGCAGAGCGAAATGAAAAGCAAGCTGCCAAACTGTGTTCTGGATGCTACGCATTCATTTGAGTGGAAAAAAAAATACCAGGTTAAACCATGTGAAAGTACCAATCAATGTTAAGACCATTTTTGAGGTATAAACAACAATTTGATAATAATTCAATATTATATACACACACATTTAAACTTTAAATTCTGAAATACCTGTAGATTCACATGCAGTTGTAAGAAGTAATACAGAGAGAGCCGGGTTACTCTTTCCCTAGTTCCCCTAATGGTAACAAGTTACAAAACTTGAGAACAGTATCACAGCCAGGATGTTGACATTGAGCCAAATCACAGACAGTTTCCACCGCCGCCAGGTTCCCTCCTGTTGCCCTTTCATAGCCAAACCCCTTTCTCTCCCCCTACTGTCCCTGATCCCCGGCAACCACCAACAGGCCGTTCTCCACTTCTGTAGTTTGGTCACTCCAAGGATGTAAAATTAATGGACTCACATAGCGTGTAACCTTTGGGGACTGGCTTGTTTTCACATGTATCGTTCTCTGGAGGTCCGTCCAGGTTGCTGAGTGTATCAGCGGCTTGTTCCTTGGGACTGCTGTACCCTGCCCGTGGTGTGCGCATCCCCAGCTTAACCATTCACCTGCCAAAGGGCATCTGTGTGGTTTCCAGTTTGGGCCGGGGGTGAACACAGCGACTGCCAACATGCACGCACGGCTGTTCGTGTGAACGTTGAGTCTCACTTCTCTGGGATAAATGGCCAGGAAGGCAATTGCCGGGCTATATGGTTGGTGCCTGTGTCGTTTTTTAAGAAACTGCCAAACTTGCTTTTCGGAATGTCTGTAACATTTGTGTGGATAAAGTACTGTGTTGGCCAAAAAGTTCGTTTAGTTTTTTTTTCCACACGATGGCTCTAGTAGTGCTTGGATGCCTTAAATTCATTTGAAACAATTTTGTGAGAGTGTATTGTGACAGCTGTCATATCAACATGCCTTTAAAAAAACATCAAAAATGATGAATTTTTGTGTAGCCATTGTAATACTGAAGATGGAAGATACGTGACATTTTCAGTATATTATGCTTTATTATTTCAAGAAAGGTAAAAAGCAACTGAAATGCAATAAAAGATTTGTGCAGTGTATGGAGAAGGTGCTGTGACTGATCAAACGTGTCACAAGTGGTTTGTGAACCTTTGTGCTGGAGTCTTCTCACTGGACGAGGCTCCACGGTGGGGTAGACCAGTCGAAGTTGACAGCGATCAAATCAAGACACCGAGAATAACCAACATTATACCATGCAGGATATACCCTACATGCTGAAAATATCCAAATCAATTTATTGGTAAAAATGAAAAATGTGTCTTTTATTTTATGGAAAAAACTAAACGGAGTTCTTGGCCAACCCAATAGTTTTTCCATATCCTCAATGGCATTTGGTATCATTATCTTTTTTTTTTTTAATTTGGCTATTCCAATAGGTGTGTGATATTTCCTCGTTTTCATATTTTGCATTTCCCTGACAGCTGATGTGTTTGACAACTTTTCATGAGCGTATTTCCGAGTATCATCTGGTGAAATCTCTGTGTCTTTTGCCCATTTTCTAACTGGGATGTTTACTGTGCTGTTGAGTTTTAAGAGTTCTTTATCTATCCCAGCACCACAAGGATCCTCCATGTTGGATACTGTGCCTTTGTTGGGTGCATGATTTGCAAATAATTTCTACACAGGCTTGTCTTTTCATTCTCTTGATAGTGTCTTTCACAGAGCAGATGCCTTCACTTTTAATAACATCCAGTTTATCACTTCTTCCTTTTGAGGGTTGTGTTTTTGGTGTCAAGTTTAAGAACTCTTTGCCTAGCCATAGATCGTGAAGATTTTTTCCTACGTTCATTTCTGGAAGTTTGCCTGTTTATACTATTTCCCAAACATGCTCTCCGGGGTATCCAAAGACAGTGGCCAAGGTGGCAACAGCAGATACTGAGGGTCCTGGCTTGGCCAAGCCTGGTCACTGGGGAAGACGGATGTCACGTCCATTGGTATCATAGAGGGTGAGGAAGCATGGGTGAGGCTGAGAACAAATGATTCCTGAAGGCGCCCAGGTGTTCTTCCTCTTTGACCTTGTACTTTGCACTTGCTGTCAATTGCACCAAAAAAGCCAGTGACTTCCCTTCGGGAAAATAATACAGACTTTCCAAGTCTTTCAACTCATCACCTTGATAACAGTGGTAGGAGCTGAATAATAATTATAACTATTAACATAATTATTAATAATAAATAATAATCAACCTTTGTCCAACATATCCCAGTTACCACACTGAGCACTTTACATTTGTTCTGCTGGGGGCTCAAAGAAATCCTAGGAGAATGTGCTGACTGCCACACTCACCAGCTCATTCTGAATTGGCAGGAAATCTAAATATTCAGATTTTTCTGAAGGCCTTGGCTTGGGATTTTAGTGTCACTTTAGAGAGAAGTTGCCAGAATTAACTTTTTAAAAGTTAACAGCATGGGAAGTCTACACCTCAGATCCTGTGGGCTGACAGAGACTATGTTTGACAGTCACTGTCCCTATCTACGGAGGGTTCCCTAAGGGGC
>PVJD01006814.1:0-92829 GCA_004026545.1 Mormoops blainvillei
TGGGGTTTTGTTATATTCAAATAATTCAATTTTTAAATACTGTGAGAAATGTCACTGTCATTAACTCTCCATCCTACTTATTTTAAATTTCTTAGGTTTCCTGTGAGATATCTCCTGTCAATAAGGCTGTAGTAATATCTGCAAGATTTTGGAGATAGTGTATTTTGCTTGTGAAAACAGCATTCATGTGTATTGCTAAGCACTGTTCTTTTCTGTGGTTTCAAAGTGAACTGGGAGGTAGTTCTTTCATAATGCATTGCTCTGCTTCACTGATTGTCTTGTTTCAAAGGCACAGTATTTGTTTTGAAAACCTATTGCACATGGGTGGGTATGTTTTGCTTCTTTGGTTAAAACTGATGCAAGTAAACATTTATTTATTAATAATTGGCCATAAAAGCAAAATCTATGTAACAGTTGTTTTTAAAGAAAATTGATATTAACAAATATGAATCCAAATGTTCACATGTGTTGTTTTGAATTATAACTATTTACTTCTCTATAATTTGTCTGAAGCTGCAGATCACTTTGCATTTCATTTCTATTTCAGTAGACTAATTAAAATGTTTTATCATTATACATATATGGTAAAATTGCAATCTTACTATAGTATAAATTAATAAGGTATTACTAATGTTTATCTTTAATTTCTACTCATTATAAGTACAAAGTGAAATAAGAATTATAACTTTATAATGGAGTGAACCATTTCTACATGTGAAATTAGTACATAGGATATTAATTTCAATATTTATAAAGAGTAACTCAGACTTTAGGCAATGATATATAAGGATTCTTGATGAAATAAACATGTAAATAGAAAGCTATGGGGTTTTGCCTAAATTATACTTAACTGGTGAAATGACATTTATAAGCCTTTAGGTTTATATTTTTCCCTTCCCCTCCCTCCTTCTCTGCCTCCACTGTAGCTGTTTGTATTTATATATGTATATATGTATGTATATTTCTACATATCTATCATCTATCATCTCTCTATCTACCTGCTCACCCATATATATTAAAGGGCAAGCATTTTAAATATAAAACTGATGGGATAAATTCCATATCATATTGATAGGATGTAGAGACCAGTTGGGAAGTCATGTGAAGGGGAAGTGGTCTCCACATGACTACTGTTTCTAGTTTGATAGTGTTCTAAAGTAGTGACCTTCCAAATGGCTTATTCATGGCCCAGAGGCGTTCCAATTTTTTCTTAAATAATTTTGAGTTATTCAATTATTCAATTTACAAACTCTATCTCTATTAAATACTTAAATAAATCACCAGAGAATGTACATGTGGTTACTTTTACATCTCCAAATTTAAGAGTAATATCACTTGCTGAGATATTACCCTGGTACATTGCCCAGCTTCTAAAAAAGTCCTTTTTGCCAGCAAAAATGGGGCAATCATAAGGATAGTTGTCTGAACTGGCACTTACTGTTAACAATAAAAAATCTTTTAAAGTAGGATAATTTGCAATAATTTGTGTTCAATAATATTTAAAAAGGAATAGGAGCATGATAAATGTATTTTGACAAACATTATGTACATTTAAACATAAACGTAAACATAAACATAAAGTCAAAGTATCAAGTGATATTTCTCTAAGAATTCTTATTTCATTCTGGTATATTAATTTATGTAAAGGTTTCTTGACTTTAAACTACAAATGAGGTAGAAATGGAAAACAATTTCAATCTAGTGATACTAAAACCATCCATGGAATTATAATAATATCAAATAAAAGCAGATCCATCTAATCCAGTAGACTACATATTTTCAATTAAATGTTTATTTCTTATAAATTAATAAAATCATAACATATTGATGTTGTTTTGATCAATGATGTAGTACTAATATCCATAATAAATGCTCAATCCAGAAGTAAATTTTAATACTAATATTTTTATAATTGCAGAATATTTTTTAAAATACGTTATTCTTACATAAAAAAATTTTGGTGCAAAGAAGTATGAAATGATGAGCATAATATTTACTATATTAAGAATTTTGGCTTATTATGTATAAATCTATTATATTAAAAATATCTGTCTATTGAGTGGAAATCTGATTCAAGCTGGAAATAGAATTAAAGTTCTGTTTATTAAGATGTTTTTAAAAGGATTTTACAATAATCATAACACCTACCCTTTGTAAGTACTTAGTTTGTTCTAGCAAGTTTTCTATAATACAAGTGCTATACTTAATCTATGATAATATAATACAACATACTTAGATTAATCATTTTAATTCTCATAATAGCTCTAAAAGGTATGTCTTATTATTTTTCTCACTTTAAAGAAGTGGAAACTGAGGCAAAGTAGAGTTAGGTTGTTTGTCTGTAATCACAAAAATAATTAGGGAAGAACTAAATATGAACCAAAACAGTCTGGCCCCATACTCTTTACTCCTAACCACTTTGCTAACTTAAAAATGTATCTAATTGATGTGGCTTTTATATTATTTTGAATAAACTTAAATTTTGAGACTACTGTACTTTTTAAAATTCAATATTTACAGAAATTACCCCAAAGCATATAATTTTCAGTTATTTAATATTATAGAATATTTCTGATGTCACCTTAAATATGTTTAAAGAGGTAATTTTCCTTTAAATTATTAATGGCATATATGGGATAAAATATTTGGAGTCCTCTATATAGCGTTGTGGTTAAGCATGAATTATCTGCAGTCAGGCTGACAGTATGATTTGTCACTGGGTTTATATACTGGGGTTAGCCACTTCCTAATCATGAGTCTTTTGGCAATTTCTTACAGAAAAGAATAAAAATTAAAGTAACTGATTTATAGGAAAAGATGTGTTCGAATTTAGATATATCCAATTTGAAATGTCTGGAGAATATCGTAATATAATGTACCTAATGTATTTAGTAACATGGACCTACATACAATTTGGGGACTGATTCCTTCCGGTGGAATTCAGAGCGCTGTCTTGGAGGACTCCTTTTCTTCCCCATTGAAGTCATAGTTTTCTTCTAATTGCTAACAGATCCCCATTGCTTTTTACACTGAATTGTTATTACTCACTTCATTCTGTCTTAAGCAGACTGAGTCCCTTAAGAACAGGATGTGTTTTATTTTATTATTTTATTTTATTTATTTTATTTTTTATTGTCATTCAATTAGAGTTGTCTCCATTCTCCCCCATTACTCTCCCTTGCCCTACCCACCCCTACCTCCCACATTCAATCCTCGCTTCCCCACACCCCGCCCCTTGTCTTTGTTAACAGGTCCTTTATACATGTTCCTTGATGACCCTTCCTCTTTTCCTGTTACCCTCCTAAAAGGCTCCCCTCTGGTTACTGTCAGTTTGTTCTTTATCTTGATTTATGTCTGCAACCACAGCTCTTAAAACAGGCACTCAGAAGTTAGACCCTCCGTAATTTGTAGTAAATTGGTTAATCAGTTTATAGATCCTGTAAATCAACACGAGTTGATGACTTTACCCAGCGGTAGATTACAGAGCCCAGAGGAAAGAAAATAACCAAAGATTCAGTATGAGGAAACCTCATATAGCAATTTAAAGTTCGTGTGCTAAATGCATAAAAAAATAACAGGTACAGTGGTACCTGGGTACTCGTCATTAATTCCTCCAGAAACTCCTGAGAAGGGCTGAAACCCACCTACAGAACAATGAAGCATTTTCTGTTTGGGGAGAGTTCTGACACACAAGTTTTCTCAAGTGCCTTGAGTCCCAAGCAAGCCCTGAGTGCTGAAACGTTTTCTTCTTGTCAAGATGCAAGGAGTCCAGAGTTTGACTAGTTCTGAAGCCGCCGAGTACTGAGGTATGACTGTATATTAAATTTTTACAATATTAGTTCAACTGCAGTATTATAACTTCTGATTGTTACCTGAACTCTGCCTTTATAGCTAACACAAAAATAATTAAAAAGAGCACTTAACACTGGATTTATACAAGAAAGTAATGACTTTCAGAAGCAGATGGCGACAGCTATCAAGGCAGCCCAGGAATAGTTAAGGGCAGAAGCTCTGGCTTTAAATTTATACACCACTTCCTCCAAATTGTGACCAGAGTCAGTTTCTCTTAATCTCTGTATTTTGAGGTTCATTATCTTTAAACTGAAGTCTTAACAATACATAGTTCATAGGGAAAGTGAGAGGATTAAATAAGATGTGTGAAAGTGTAGAACATGGAGGCAAAAAATAAATGCTTGTTACTGTCTACACATCCAAAAACATGCAGAGAGGAAGAGAGAAAAGATGCTAAATTGTCCACCAAGTTATATGTCAGGATGTATCTAGTGTTGATATAGTTAAATGGTAACTCGATATTAAACATGCTGAATGCCGAGAATTCTCTAAACACCTTTTCTTTAACTCCCCTACATTTCAATCAAAAAACCTTGTGATGGCAAATTCTAAAATCCCCAATTGATCACATATCTACCAGTATTTAGTACTTCAGTGGGTTTTTTAAGCGTATTGATTGCATGCATCCCTCAAATCAGTAAACTGCAGGTATAGGCATATTTCATTAATAAGAATGTATAGATTAGTACTGCATGTCTTGGCAAAAATTGAACTTATTTTATTAGGGAAGATTATCTGGCTTTAGAATTGCTGTTCATGCTGCCTCTGTGAACTGTCTGTGCAGCTGCAAACCCAGTGGCATGAAAGGAAGAAATGTAATTATTTAGTGCTATCTATATTTCTCAGGAAGATTAGTGTTTTAAATGGGAGTTAAGGTCACAGCAAATTATGCTGCCAAAGAACAAGAAGAAACAACATTTTACTTACTGTTGATTGGAGAGTTATGAATTCGTTAATTTTCATTTTTAAAAATCATTTTTACTCATCTAATCTCTTCTTGTTATTATTATTATCCATGCTTTTCTGACTCAGAGGATTGTGGGAAAGAGGAAGAAGAGGGCCCAGAGGGTAAAGAAGTCAGATGGGAATTTTTCAATTTCTTACTAGTGGGCTTGGCACATTGAGGCAGGGGTCCGGCCCTCCTGACCCTGCTTTGCCCTTTGGTGTTGCTTATACTGACAGAAAAGTTCACTCACGTGGAGTCACCTTTATAGGGAAGGGATATAGCCCTGCCCTGAGCACTGTGGCTCGCCTGCGAGTCACGGTGTCTTCGATGTAAGAAGAGAGGAGGCAGGGTCAGCCAGAGATTGCTAATAGGCTCTGCAGACTTATTCCTAAATGGCTTCAAAATTTACTAGAAATTGCCAAATTTTCCAAAGTGCTTTTACAATTTTGAATCCTGCCATAGTATTAGAGTTTCTGTGTTTTATACAAGATATTTAAATGTTTTGTTCTAATCTCATGATACCGTAGTGTTGTTAACTTCTACATGCTTTGCTGCAAGTTCACTTTACCACACCTGAAGAACAAGAAAAAAATACAGAAAAAGAATGCACCTCACCCACCTCTGTTTCAGTCGCTAGAGCAAATATGTTCATACACTGCCCATTCCCTGGCTTTAATTCAAGCCTGTTTTTCTCCATCGTTGCAAGTCTATGTAGATACATAGCGCAATACAAAGTTTTTGTATTGAACTGCAAAGAGCCCAAAACTTTGTAGCTCAATACAAAGTAAACTTTGTTTTGATTTTTATTTTAAGGGGAGATAGGACTAGTTGTGTTTTTCATTCCCAGAGTAATGAATATGTATGTGTTTAGTTGATGAAATGGATCTAAATGTTGTGGGAAAATAGAAATGAAAGAAATAAAACCACTGGAAATACTTTAACCAAACAGGAAAATGTTGAAGACACCTGTTAGCAGATTTTCACATTTTCTCATGAGTAACTGCCTATAATTTATTATCCTAATGAAAACCATGATATTAAATTCAGTTCCATTGGTTTTCACAGAAGGATTTTACAAAGTATCTTATCAAAAATCTTTTTCTCTAAAGAAAACAAGATGAGTTATTACTGGGTGTGAATGAATGAAAACAAAACATGATAACTAATTTTGCTTAAGGAGAATAATTAGGAAGATTTTCTCTTACATTATTCATGTACTTCTCCTTTGATGCAAAGTTTTGTTTTGTTTTTAATGAAACAAAGTTTCATAAAGGAAGGAAGTTTTGAAAATGGAATCTATAGTTATATAGTTTAGATTTTTAAAAACTTTCAAATTTTTTCATGTCACGAGAAAGAAATCCAAACTTCTTAACATAGCCTTTAATGGCCAAATTGATCTGGCCTTCGTCTGCTTCTCAGACCTCAACTTATACACCATTCTTCCTTTCATAAAAAGTTCATTGCATTCTATGTTATTAAACTGTTTTGTATTCTTCAACTGTAACAATATAGGGCCTTTGAACTTAAACATATTAGCTTTTGCACAACCAGTCTTCTTTTAATAGAGATCTTTGGGATACTCTTATCTCCTTATAGAGGTTGTTCCTCTTCTCTCAAGTCAAAGAAAGAGTCAAAATTTAACTGGCCCCCTGGGCTTATTTTTGTCATGGTATGGCATAGTTCTCTGACCCAGGATTTCAATGATTTTAAGATACACTTATTTTATCAAACATTGCAAAAGAAAAAATTGCTTCCATTTATATTATAACACAATGATATCTATTGCTTAGGCATTTTACTTTATATCTTTTGAGATTCCTTAGAAATAGTTAACCATTTTTCACATATAATGTTTCTTTTCCATTCTTCGATGTTGACATGAAATATGCATATACTCACTTGAAACTATAAGAGGACTCTTTCCTGACTATACAACTTCTTAATTAATAGTTTGAGCCAGCCATTGGATGTAGGACTATAAAGGTATGAAATAAATTTGAGACCCCGTATCATAACTAAAGACAAATTTATTTTTTAATTAATTTTGCCCACATCTTTTTCAAAACTTCATTGAGAAGTAATGACAGTTGCATATATTGTAGGTGTACAAGGTGATAGCATGATATATATCTACATGTGAAACTATTGCCCCAATCAAGCTAATTAACATGTCACCTCATATTCTGTAATACACATGGTAAGAACAATTAAGATCTATTCTCTTAAAAAAAATTAAGGCTTTTCTACAGTGGATTAGTACTAAGTATAAGTAATGTAGTTAATAAAGATACATATTTCACATATTTGAATGTTTTCAAGGTCTGTGTCCTAGGGAAAAATATTTAAATAATCATGAGGCACCTTAAGTTTTCAGGCACTTTACTATCAAATGATTAATTAAAAATAAAATTTACTGTTCACAAAAACTTATCATATAATGGAGGACATTAGCACAAAAAATGTAAATGTATTGCCAAATAACATATTTGTTATAAAAAATGTTTTAAAAAAATCCAAACATTTATATATACAGCAAAGAAAGCTGACTTACTTGTGGGCTTTGGATTAGAATATTTATATTCTTACTCTGGTTCCGTAACTTGCATTAAACCCCACATATACATGCTGATATCAGCACTCACTGCATATTTATTTCAGATGATTAATGAGAATATATTCAAGCACTTAGCACAGCAACAAATAATAAATGCTCCATAAAATATAAATTATTATAATTTATATTTTCAGTAATTACAGGTAGCATAAAATAGTGAAAAACTGTAATTTTATATAAAATGTGTTTTGCAATAAAAATTGTAATGATAAGGGATTTTGTTCTTCAACATTTCTTTTAATATATCTGAATATTATACTTTGAGACTAATGACAAGATCACCATCTAGTGGCAGCCACCATAAATTACAGACCCGTGGTCTCTGGAAAACTGGAAAGGCTTGGGGAATATTAAATTCCTACTAGATTTAATGTACATATTTTAAATGTGAAAAAAAAAATGTGTTTAAGTAAACTCCAAGAGACATCTCATATCCATCTAACATAGCACAACCGTTCCATTCTCAAGGGAGCACTTCCTGTTTGTTAAAAATTATTTTTGAAAGACAAACATACTTGAGGAAGTAAAAAGGAGGCAAACTTCATCACAAAATACAGATGGAGCATGTATGTAACTCACCAAGTATTTTAGAGTGAACATAAGGCACATACATTCCAAATTTAGCTAGTTTATTGATATATTTCAGCCCTGTAAGTGTCTAACTGTTGGGGGTTAGGCAAGTTATTTCATCTCAAGTAATTTAAATTAATTTTAACTTTCACGTATTTGTAAATGGTAGCAGTTATTTGAAGATAATATGATATAATAAATACTTAAGAGGGGACAGAAAGCACCCAATAGTGTTATTTCTCTAATATTGCTTCTAAGCTATTACCAATTCCACAAATAAAGCAATCACAATAATCATGTGTATATTTATTAACCAAATTATAATAAATGTATTTGATATTTTACATATTAATTCTTATGAAGATTTAAATAATATCATTATTTGATTACCAGTTTATCATTTAGTTTATTTTTTAAGTTATATTTTATTGATTTTGCTATTCAGTTGTCTCAATTTTTCCCCCTTGTCTCCCTCACTCAGCACCCCCTACTTCCTCAGGTAAGCCCCACACTGTTGTTCATGTCCCTGGGTCATCCATATAAGTTCTTTGGCTGCTCCATTTCCTATACCATACTTTATATCCCCATGGCTTTTCTGTAACTACCAATTCACTTACCTCTTTCACCCATTCTCCCAAATCTCCTCCCATCTGGCAACTGTCAAAACATTCTCTGTACCTATGATTTTTTCCCTGTTCTTCTTGTTTGCTTAGTTTGGTTTTTTTAGATTCAATTGTTGATAGATATGGATTTATTGCCATTTTATTGTTCATAGTTTTGATCTTCTTTTTCTTAAATAATTCCCTCTAACCTTTCATATAATAATGGTTTGATGATGAAGAACACCTGTAGTTTTTTCTTGTCTGGGAAGCTCTTTATCTGCCCTTTGATTCTATTTCAAAAAATAATGAAGGAAAACTTCCCTAATTTGGTGAAGGAAATAGGCATGCAAGTCCAGGACGCACAGAGAGTCCCCAACAAGATGGATACAAAGAGGAGCATACCAAGACACATCATAATTAAAATGACAAAAGTTATAGAAAAAGAGGGAATCTTAAAAGCAGCAAGAGAAAAGCAGTTAGTTAACTGTAGGGGATTTCCTATAAGACTGTCAGCTGATTTCTCAAAAGAAACTTTGAAGGCTAGAAGGGATTGACAAGAAATATTCAAAGTCATGAAAAGCAGGGACCCTCAGTCAAGATTACTCTACCCAGCAAAACGCTCATTTAGAATTTATTATTATTTATGATATTAAAATAAAAGTTATATTACCAATTACTTAAGAATTATTTGTTCAATAATCATTATTATCAAATTTCCTTAAGGACAACAATAATAACATAAAAGTTAGTACAATGGTTATTAATAGATATCAAATGTAGAACATTTTAATCCATGAATAGATTATTAAAACATACTGTTAAATCTATTAGGTGGACATGTGTCTATAACATTAAATTGTATATTTTTATTTAAAATACTTGGTTTATTCTCAATTTGGCATCATTCTGTAACAAGGTAATTTCTTTCTCTTTTTCTTTTTTCAGAGTATTTCATTTTTTAAAATTTTAAACCAATACTAAACTGATATGTGTCAAAATGCACTAAGAGACTTGATATAAATATTGATGCTGATTTTTGCAAGTAGGAAACTTATGTTGTAAGTAAGAATATCTAGTGAACCTATTATAGTTGACTATTGCACATTAATGAAGACATGTTATGGAAAATAATTTGGTTATTTTCCATATAATAGTTCCATACAAAGATGGAACTAGTCTATTTTCCTAAGCACAGCCTTGCATTTTTATGTAATTGTGCAGATCTGATTAAAATTGTGATGGTTTTTTTCAACACTAGACACTTTTTTCCTAAATTATATTCATTACAAACTACTACAGGTAAACTGTAAGTGTGCCATTATATATATTATGTTTTCTCTAGATTGCTGCTTTAAAATCTACTTCAGGTGATAACAACAATAAACTGATTTGAGAGGGGAGAACAAAGAGAGAGACAAGAGAATAATTATGAGAAGAGAAGCTCACAGTTTTACATCAGAATATATATGCAAGGTTAAAGTTATGAAAAGAGTTGAGAAAATCAGTAAATTTTAAAGTAACGATTTCTTAGTTTCTTTTCTTTTTTAGTTTCTAAAGCTGTACATATTTCATTTTTACAACTTGATGAGTTTGGAGCTAAGTAAACACCCATAAAACCATTGTATGTATATAAATGTATATACCCATAAATGTATATATCACCTCACAAAATTTTCTCCTGCCCCCTTTATTTGTTTATTATTTTTATGGTTATAACACTTAACATAGATCTACTCTCTTAACAGTTTTAAATGCACAATATGGTATTGTTAGCTATAGACACTATGCTATATAGATCACCATAATTATTTATCTTAAAAAATAAAACTTTACATTCTTGAACAAGCACCTCCTCAATTCCCCTCCCCCAGATCCTGGCAATTACTCTTTAATCCCTGCTTTTATGAAAGAGACTATGTAACTATTTCAGATTCTGCATGTAAACAAAATCATATGGTATTTGTCTTTCTTACCTGACATTTCATTTAGCATAATGCCCTCCAGGTTCACCCATATGTCACATAAATAAAAATTTTGCATTCAGGGATTGAAAGAATTAATATTGATAAAATGGCCATATTACCCAAAATAATCTACAGATTCAATGAAAGATCTATCAAGATCTCAATGGTATTTTTACAGAAATAGAAAAAACAATCCCAAAATTTGTATGGAACCACAAAAGACACTGAAGAACCAAAGCAATTTTGAAATAGAAGAACAAAACTCTGGGTAACTTTACTTCAAGTTATATTACAAAGCTATAGTCCAAAACGGTATGATACTAGAGTAAATATAAGCATATAGACCAATGGAATAGAATAGAATAAAAAGAAATTCATGCACCTATGGTCAACTGATCTTTGACAGGGTTCCAAGAATATACAATGTGAAAAGGATAGATGCAGGTTTTTTTAAAGCACCCCTCATCCAAGCAACACAGCACATTTGCCATGGAAAAGCAATTCTTTATTTTAGGAAGTACTTTTGAAAGCACAGTACTAGCAGACAAGAGACCATTTGGTTTCAGCTGTAACATTAAATAGCTATTAACCTTTGGCCACAATAGTCATTTTTGATGAAATTAATCTTTCATTGCCCCACATTAGAGATGTTCTGAACTGTGAACTCTAAATTTTCTCTGAATTATTACAATTAAGATATAGGTTTTTCTTTGAATGAATTGGATTCACTCAAAACAATAAAATTTCTTGTAGACTATATCAGTATGTACACAATTTCAGATAAATGTTGACACAGCTGATGACTTTGGTACTTCACAGAGTTTTACCTCTATTCTAGTTTCCCATAACTTTGAGTCAGTTTTAGCCTTTGTGACTCCCCGAACAAGGCACACTTAGATTAACCTAATCAGATAAATTTTAGGTCTACAAAGTAGCCTGTGAGTAAAGTAGGTAGCGATCGTGCACATGGCAATAGAGTTGGGTACACTCTAGTTTAGTTTATAAAATGAACAAAGGAAAGAAGAAAGGGAGAGAGAATAGTCACAGCTAAGAATTTCTGTTAGTCTAGAAACTTAAAATAAAAAATCTACCTCTAAGTATATGGGGTCAGGTAGAACCTTGTCTGGTCTTCACAATACCCTGAACACATCACTGTGTTTGTTCTTCATAATTTCAGCCATATGGGTAAGAGTTTTTCCCGTCTACAAGACTGTGATTTTTTTTGGAAACAAAACCTCTATGCTGAAGAGCAAGACCAGTATCTGGGGCACAATTAATATTAAGTGCTGTTTGACTAAATACATTGATAAATAGATAAACTGATTAGTATTATAGGATTAAACTGGAATAATTGTAAACCTTTATAAATTTCTGTACTGATGCAATGTCTTGTATGAGATGAACGCATTAAGAATGATATGAATTAAAACACTAAGATAATAGTATTTATTGTTTGTAGATATTTACATATGTAATATAATATCTTTTGGGCAATGCATAGAAACTTCAACATAATTCTTGGTTACCTATGGTGATAATGTGGTGTTGGGCATTAGTTGATTTTGACTAATTTTAAGAGCATGTTATAGGAAAAAAGTTAATTACTACCTGTCCTATTTTTCAACAAAAATGTGTTAAGGAAAATATTTGAATACCACATATCTATTTCAAAAGTTGGTTTAGAAAATTTGAGAAGGTATCCTATTTCTCTTTTGACGTAAGTTCTGAGTCATGCAAAGGCATAGGCTCACTCGTGGACCATACATTTCCTAAAAACAGGCATTGTTTCATCTAAGTTACTAAAGATTTTCTGTTGGGAGAAAAGCTGTACTGAATCTGCTCCTGTTGTTGATTTTCTTTTCTTCTCTCTTATGTGTAACCTGATAATGATAGAGAAAAACAGGAAAGATTTGACAAATTAATATTCAAGATATACGAAGCAAAAAAAAAGATGGATAACCAAAATGTTTTGCTTAATAGAATGTGAGAAATATTTATTTGGTTGCCATGGGCCATTGGTATCAGTAAGTTCTTTAAAATCCCCCCACCACTCTGAAAATGATTTGTAAGATCCAATAACATGAGAAATTCTGCTCCTGAAACAATCCAAGTATAGGTGTGTCTGAAAGAATTACAGGTGGTAACTTTTTAAATGACACTTTTGGTATACTAAAGTTTCCTGTTTTGCCATGTGTAATGTACACCCATGGTTTTGTGCACATTGTACATGGGATTATCATGCCCATCATCACACCCTTGGGTGTAATCATTATACCTGTGTACATGTGCATCCTTCTCTTTCCCTCAAAAATTCAGGCAAAAAAATGTATATTATACATGGCAAAATATGCTACATTGTGCAAAGTTTCTCTAAAGGGGAAATGTTTTCTTGATAAGAACAATAATATTGAAATATTATATTTAATATAAGACCCAAAATTATTTTTGTTTGCTTACTATTTTCTAATAATGATCAATACTCTCTCTCCTTCCACATCCCTGTTTTGTAATAAAACCTGTATATTTTTTATGCTCCATTAGTCAAGGCAGTAGGTTGAAAACACTTTTCCTTGCAGATTTTAATCAATCTATCTATCATCTATCTATATATTGATCTGTCTGTTAATACACAAAAATATTTTAAAGTTTCAGTTATTGCCAGTAAGCCACTAATTTTTCTCTTGCCCCAGGTCCCCATAAATCTTATAAAATTGTACCCGGGAACCTCCCACCTATACTTTTTCAGAATGCATACTGTACAAAGGGTCAGTATTCTGGGGGCTGATTACTTGCCTAAGATTAATTTGCCAAAATCTTGTATGCCCTAACCCTGAAACAATTTAGCCTGAAGAAAGTATGGGGTCTGAAATTCCTGAGTCTTTTTTGCCATTTGCATAACAATGCCTTGGTATATTCAGGAATCAATAAGTAGCAGAATGTAATAGCAATGGTGGTTCTGTATCAGCCAAAGTGGAAGTTACAGTAAGGGAGATATTGATAATTTTGGAACTAGGCTATATTGAAAAACAACCTAAAAAAGCTCTTTCATATTCAAGACATAGCTTAGAGTAGCAGAGCATTTATTCAGCCATTGTTGATCCATTCCCAATGAGTTACTGTCATTTTAAGTACTAAGTATTACGCATTTATATGGCATCTATTATCTTTATCAAAGTGTCTCATTGTTGTTAAGCTATAAAGAGATGAGTTCTAGGTAGGGGCTAGGGTCCCAATACCCATATGCCTGAGCACTTTTTAAATATATGTTAAATTTTAATTAATATCCAATATAATATTAGTTGCACATGTATAACATAATGATTAGATATTTATATGCCTTACAAAGTCATCACCACAATAAGTCCACTTACCTTCCGATATCATACACAGCTATTACAACATTATTGACTATATCCTCTGTATAAGAATGTTCATTATATACTTGTGACTTATTATGCAATTGGAAGTTTGTTCTTAGTCCTCTTTATCTGAGCATTTTAAACATTTACTTAATTTAGAATTTTAGGGATAATAAGTTCTGTTAATTTTCAAACAAATGCAGAAATTTGTAGGCAAAATATGCTCCAGCACTTCAAAATGCATTTAATACATTTTATGTCAACATTTATATGTAAAAGGTGATTGTTAAAAATGATATTCTCAGGCCAAGTTCGAGACAGCCAAGTGGGTTAGGGCCACAAAACAATCTACTTGAAAAGAACAAAAATTTTAAAATGGTCCCACTGACTTCAAGAACTATCCTGAAAATAGGACAAAAGAAAAAAGAAATCAGCATGGAGAGCTGTAAGAAATCAGTCTTTTGCCTGATAAAGTGGGAACACAGGGTCAGACCTTGCTGGGTCAGCGGCGGCCTGCTGATTGATGATCACTGCGAGTAGCAGGCAACATGGATGTATAATATTTATCTACACTGATTCTGATTTAGAGCTACCAGATGTTGCTGGCACCTTTTACCATGAGATTTGGTTCATTTAGTCAAAACGATTAGTAGGGAAGCACATGCTAGACTGAATCCACTATCCTGTAAGCAAAGCTGAAGCAATGATGGAGCAAAATAGCTTATCCACAGCAAGTCAGCGGGAAGTTCTGTTCTGTCACCTCTCTTCATTAGTCTGTACACATGGCTGCTCGGAGAGCCCGCGCGTTGATTAGGTTTGCAGCACCATCAGCATGCAGACACTCATCACTGCTTCTCATTTTCATATGACCCAGATGGTGTAGCTGCTTGACTGCAATTTTCCTTTATATGTGTTTTTAATGGGTTCCTTTTTTAGATATTGACTTTGCACCCGCTTATGGATATTTAAAGCCAAGCTGAATTAACTTCTCTTTTAGTAACAACTTGATAAAACCACATATTGAAAAAAGAATACTTGTATATAATTTTTAAACATTGTTTTCCAGCTACCTCTGTGCCTAAAGAGGCCTCATGTCAAAATTAGTTAACTGGTTTCTGCAATGTCCTAAAGAATTATATTTGACATATATTCCCAGTATATGGTTGTAGAAATGGAGGCAAAAGTTCACTTCAAGGAAGAGTCAAATAAAATTCAAGAAATAACACTGAATCTTAGGCAGAATCTTACTACTAATCTAATCCAATCACCCCATTTTGTAAGTGAGAGCAAATAAGTGAAGAGGATTTAAATTATTTCACAGAGGTTGCACACAGGGAGTGAAGGGATTCTGTGTTATGTTTCTGTCCTACCTTCTTGCACAAAACTTACGACCACTGGTCCTAGATAGCAGTGGGGCAGCCTGTGCCTTGAACTTTAGTGCCTTGAATCCACTTTTTGTGGGAAGTCTGTTTTCTTCTCCATAAAATCTACAAGTTCCCATGAGTAAGGCCATCCTTAAAGTGTGTGTATCCCCAGGCAAATATTATTTATGGGGCCTCTGTTTACATAAGCAACTTGATTTAAAATGCATTACAAAATTCAAGGGGTTATCTAAGGAATAATGATATATTAATAAAGATTTGGAATAATGATCAGAAAAGAGATTGTTTCTCATCTAATCAGTGCATACAAAGACTCTTCACAGTGTTCAGACACCATTTTTTCTTATTCATATAAGCGCAGGAAATATGTTTTTATTGTTAAGTATGTTCTTCCTCGTTAACTTAATTTATGCCACTATAACAGGAGCAGTGATCTTACTACTCACAATGTCACAGCTCTTTAGAACCTATCTGTGCTGAAACAAGATAGGTGTTTCTGCTTCTGTAGTTCCCTAGTACCATTCATTTAATGGCACTTACGCCATTACATATAATGCTGCATCTTCCATCATGCTGCCTGTGAATTCTGATTTCAATCAACTCTCAAAGGTTGTTATAGCACTTCATTGAAGATGACCATAAATGCAAGAAAATGTGAATATTAATTATTTTCTGGTGATGTTAAAATACTATTCTAACCTTTATAACATAAACATAGAAAGGTATTCCATCCAATCATGATTTCTCTTGAAATCTTTACGCTATAATTTCTGTTTTTGGAATTTATTCACCTTTACTGTTGTAAAGCGTGCCATGTTGATAGCATGCCAACCTTCCAATACTACTACCAGCAGAAAGGTTAGGTGATGAACTAATGGGAAGAGCAAGAAGAGGACACTAGACCAACTCTAAATAGTGCATAAGCACCATTCTAGTGGTCCATTTTTACACATGCTTGTGAAAGAGGTATCACCCTGGCCAGCAGGAGATCTCCACTAGCTAGACTATTTCTCAGAACTGGGGTCCAGCTCCTGAAAAGGAGAGCTAGGAATCAGAAAGCAACAGGACTTAGAAATTTTCAATGAAAATGTAGCAAAGCATGCTGGAACCCACTGTGGCACTGAGTCCAAGGTGAGGATCCCGTTAGCCAGTGCCTAAAGACAATATTAGTCAAGAGCTTAAATTTGTCCTAGCTACCTCTATCTCCTGCTTAAAACTCTTTTATTTCTGAACATTTGATTCCCCACTTCCGTTTTGTTTCTGGATGTTGTTTTTATTGTTTATTTGCTTTAATTCCACCTGAACATTGACCCAAATGTGAGATGTGACTTTATTTTTTAAATATTTATTGGATATCTTATATTTCTCACTAATAATTCTGGACTCTGGAGGAAGAGCAAATATCAAAATAAACAAAACCCCTTCATTTTAGGGAGCCTACATCCTGGTAAGAGTGACAGATAACAAGTCACTAGTGCACTTCATTTAGTGCACTAAAATGAACAGTGCACTAGATGTAAGTAAGAGCTCTTCACAAGATAAAAATGAAGATAATCATGGAAAGATGTTCTGGGCTCAAGGAAGATGCAATGGTAAGGAAGACAGCCAGGAGGGACACGACTGAGAAGTTGATATTACAGTGACGACTGAAGGAGAAAGAGGAAGTCCTGGCAGTGTCCGGTGGAAGAGCTAGCGCACAAGCCCTCAGACAAAGATAAGCTTGCGTGTTAAGGAACAGTGGGAAAGCCAAGCTGTGGGAACAGTGCACAAGGGGAGGGCTAATAGAGGATGAAGTCTGAGAAGTCTGCTTCATGAGTGTGCAAGCCATGCAGTACCACAGGGTCTCACACTCCAAAGCGCCCAGGACTTGACTGAGTGCTCTGCTGTTGCCATCTTGAAATGCTTACCAATTTTACTGTTGAATTTGTGTTTTATAAGTGATCTGATGGAAAAATCGAACAAGCACATCAGCAGAAGAGTTGTATGTCATACACATACCCGCTGTTCTGGACAGCCACACTCGCACATCGTATTCCCAGCGTCCCATGGATGCAGAATCCCAGGAGAGTTAAAGCAAAATGTGACATTTCAGGAAGACTTAAAGCAAATCTGAAGGTAGCAGTGAAATGTCTATGGTTTAGGAAGTGGGACACTGACAGCCTGAGAAGCCAAATGTTCTTCTCTAATTAGAACTTGCTTTGAATGTAGAAAGAAGAGAGTAATGTTCTAAAAAAAAAAACAAGTAACTATTCAATTCTCTCTTATTTATTTTATTTCCCTGTATTAGCAGTCTATTGATACTTATCTGACAATGATGACCTAAAAAGAAAAGAGAAGAACTGGGTAATCAATAGCACCTTTCTTTTCAGTCTTTCCTGACTCATTGGTAAACTTCAGGTAGAGTGTTAGTAAAATGGGAGCATTTTTAGAAGTGAACTAAATAGCTGAGGCAATTTTCTGTAGTTTTGACTATTCTGATAAGAATGAAATGTATTCACATGTATACACTAAAATATAAATTGTGTAATTTTAATGTTTCTGCACATACTTTAAATGCTGCTATACTTTCAATAAAACTGTCTTTCACAATATAAAATTGGACAGTAAAGCATATGAGATAATTAAATTTTTAAATTATTATTCACTTAGAATGACATTAACAAAAACATGAGGTTAGAAGTTGACAGAAAAAGAAATATAATAGATTTATATTTAAGCCTCTTTAATAACACTTTTTCCCAGATTTTGAAAAAAGGGTTCATATTTTTATTTTTCACTAGGTCTCACAAATTGAACAGCTAACCCTGCTGAAATTTAGAATTTTCAGGCCTTATGGAATTATTTGAGTAATTACATTAAAATTCACTTTTATTCTGACATCATTAGTAAACATTAGAGTTTTGAGGAAACAAATGACATAAACTGCTTCATGTTTTTGGATAATTATCTAGCTGTTTAGAATACATTTCTTAGGGGCAAGAATACCACTTAGGAGTTTCTTGCAATAATTCAGCCTCTTGGTGATGGCTGGAGTTTGGTGATAGGAGAGAATGTGAGTGGTTGTCAAAATTTCCCTGCCTGTTTAGGTAATAAACATTATAGTCTCTCCAGCTGGAACCATTGTCGAAAAGGAGGTCCATAAAACTTCTAGAATGTTGGCCTAAGCAACTTGAAGCATACAGGTGCAAATTACTGAGAGGTAGGAGATTCCCAGTGAAGTGGGTTTTGTTTTCATATTGTGGGAAAGTGGGGTGTCAAAACTCTTATGAGCAGGTCAAGTTTGTGACACTTTTTAAATCCACAAGAGGGGATATCTAGTAAGCAAATGAATGCTGAGTGTGAATTTTGGAGATCTGGACAAGAAATATGTGTTTGTGAACCATTATCCTATGGATTGTGTTTAATGTCATAGAGCTAGAGAAAATTACCAAGGAGTGAGGGTATGTATAGAAGATGAGAAGCCCAAGGACTGAGCCTTGGGCCTTTCCAGGCTTTAAAGACAAGACAGATGAGGAGGAAGTAGCTATAGAATATAAAGTAAACCAAGGTGATTATGTCTCCTAAGGCAATTGGAAAAAAGTTGTTTGTTTGTTTGCTTCTGCTCACCTCAAGTGTAGAAATTTGAGTTAATCACATTATATCACATTATCATGATAGCTTTGTGAAGTCCTCTTGTTTAATTAATGAATTTGTTTATCACTTTGCTTTCATTACCTCACTTTCATCCTTCTGCTCCAATAGTATGTGTATACTTTATATTGATATATTGTTCTTTCTGTAAATTGTAAAGTGGACATTAATTACCTATTCTCATTATCTTTTTATTGTTTATGGTTTTTTTGTTCATTATATTTTTAACTTGAAGAAAATTATATAAATGAGGTGTTATCAGTGTCATTCGATCTGTTACTTTTTTGATGTTTTCTTCTTTGAAGACCCAACCATCTTAAACATACATTTATCCTATTGATTAAAACTGCTGCATTATCCAGTGTGCATTGTCAAAGAAAAAATACACCAGACATTTAAAAAGGAAAAGAAGACCATATTCAAGACTATTGCAATAAAGGAGATTAAATTCAACTCCCTGGAAACAAACAAAACTAGGAGAGTTTTTAAGCCATGGAGTGAGCTAGTAAAAAAGTAGTGGAGGGAATTAAAGGGAAGATTGATAAATGTGACCAGCTCACCTGTGTTTACTAATTGTCCCTTATCTGAATTAGGCTCCTATCCTCCCACTGAGACTGGGAGAGAGGGGTACTATCTTCTCTGATGGTACATTTCACAGGGAAGGTTCCTCATATCCCTGAGAAAGACATTTCTGAGTTGTAAAGCTGGCAAGATCATGGAAGAAGATTTATAGCTCTGAAGAGCAAAGAATTTACAACCACTAGTTTTCTGAAGGGAGACATTTTTTAAAAAGGACGTAAGGGGCCCAAAGTCTCTAGAAATCTCTCTGAAGTCTAGCCAAACTGAGGAGAAAGTCAAGGCTGTCTTCACCAGCATCCACCATGTTTTAATTGTCCATTTTTCAGAAAGAAGCAGGAGGTTGCTTCCGCCCTTTCTACTATTACAAATAACGGTGTCATAAAGACACACCATTACTTACTCACACCCAGCACCATGCATGAGAAGTCCTTCAACTTTATATTCTTAACACTTTCTGCTACCTAGCTTACCTATCATGCTTTTTTTACTTTTCCAATATGTAAAAAGTGATGACTCATTGTTGTTGTTTTGTTTTTACATTTGTATTTGTCTAAATATTAATGATTATTAGTATCTTTTGGTATGTGTATTATCATCTTATTTTCTATAAGTTATCTATCATAATTTTTACCCATTTTCTTTTTTTTTAAGATCATCTTTCTTTTTTCTAAAAGATTTTTATTTATTTTTAAAGAGAAGGGAAGGGAGGAAGAAAAGGAGGGAGAGAAACATCAATGTGTGGTTGCCTCTCACACACCCCCTACTGGGGACCTGGCCTACAACCCAGGCATGTGCGCTGACTGGGAATCAAATCAGTAACCCTTTGGTTCACAGGCTGGTGCTCAATCCACTGCGCTACACCAGCCAGGGCATCCATTTTCTTTTCTGTTGAGTTTTTTGGTTGTTGCTGTTATAAACTTGCAGTTCTTTTATCTTCTAGACTAACACATTGGCAATTTTAGCAAAAGAAAGTATTTTCCCCAGTCTGTTTTCTGTTTACTAATTTTGCCTCAGGTATCTATATTGCTCAAAAATTCTTAACTGTGCTATAATCAAACATATACTCTATATTTGCCTTGATGTGTTCTTTTCAACTTTTCCCATCTCAATGTCAAAAATATTATTCTACATTTTTCTTCTATTAGCTTTATAATGTCCTATTTAATGTTTGATTCTTTATCTAGAATGTAACTATGTATGGTATTTTAGGGAGGAGTCCATGGTTATTTTTCTGCACATAGTATGTCATTTATTCTATACTATTATTAAGGCAACCCTTCTTTTCTCTTTGTTTTTTTGTCATGTCAAAATAGGTGAGAGTTAGGGTTTAATAATTTTATTTAACAATGTGTTGTTGGTTACTAGTGACCTTCCTAAGAGAAGTTTCAGTGGAATAATATCATTGAAACCTAATACAAGAACACATTGAAAAGAAAATATAGAGAGGGGAATTAAAAACAGCACATGCAATTATTTCAAGAAAATCTGTGAAGGAAAAGAGAGTTATAAATCATTGCACAATTAAAGCTGGAAAGATACATGTATTTAAAATGTTTCTTTCTATCTTTTTTTTTTATTCTCACCCAAGGACATTTTTTCATAGCTTTTGGAGAGTGAAAGGGAGAGAGAGAGAGAAACATTGACACTTCTCTCTTGCATGGATTGGTTGTTTCCCAAAAGAGCCCAGACTAGGGATTGAAGCTGACACCTAGGTATGTGACTTGACCAAGAATCAAACCTGCAACCCTTCAGTTATGAGAGGATGCTCCAACCAACTTAGCCACACCAGCTAGCACTCTTTCTATCCTTTACTGTAGTGCACAAGACATATAGCATGCTCTTATACTGATGACAATCATTGGGAGAGAGGGGAAAATTGATATGGGCTGTAAAGGACAGACTTGGAGGAATTTGTTGAATACAATTCAGTACAAAAGTGGGAACTTGGCTAGCTAAAGAAAGAAGAGTGAGAACTGTCAGTATTGTTGAGTGTTTTATTTAAGCCATTGTTTATAATTTTAATGCAGACATAGACTAAACAGAAGACTGAATTTGGCAGGGGTTTTGGGTTTATTGTTTGTTTGTTTATTTTAAAGGAACACAATAAAAGAGGATTAAAATTCTTGAGGATAAATGCCAGTAAATAATTATGATGGTGTATTACAAAATTTAAGCTTGGAAAATGAGATATGAGAACACGGACAGGCTTGGGGACAGTGAAAAAGGGATGAGATCAGTGTGTTATAAGTCCCATTAGTGACAAAGGTTTATGACAACTGTAGTATTAGAAGGAAGGAACTTTTCATGTCTTTGGTTTTTATTTATGCAGCTGATTTCCCCAGTCATATGAACCAAGCCATTGCCCAGAATATAGGAACAATTGCAGTAGTTCTAATTTAAAACAACTATTCTTTTCAAAATACTCTTTTGTTTCCTCTACAAAGACAGGCTTTGAAGGAGATACTATCAGGTAGATGGTAGGTTGAGAGCTAGGTAGATAGATAGAAAGACAATTTATAGATAATGTGTATCATGTAAGAGTTCACCCATACTTAAAATATTATAGAAAAGGGCATTTTTATAACTTTCAATTCTCTCTTTCTCTCTCTTTCATTATAAAAATGATTGTGCTTTATGTCATTACAGAAAATAACTGTTTTTGACAACATTTTTTCTCCTGTATACTGTATCAGAACTACAATTTGATAAATGCACATATATGTACACACTTTGGAAGATATAGGCATTCAAATATAAATGTATCAATGCAATTCTATTTTTTTCTCTATGCCCGCATAACACTTTCATAACTTGTGTATTGATATTGCTGCCTTGCATCCTAATTATTTACCTAACTGTCACTCCATGGCCCTCCCATTTTTACACATGGCATGGGCTGTTTCTTGTATTCCTAGTTACTGCATCAGGCCAGAGCTGGGTACATGGGAGGTGCTGAATATTTACATAGAAGATAAATAAATGCATGAGTACCATGTTTAGTAAGAGTGAACTCAAGAAATACCCTGAAGAAATACTCTAAAAATAATGTGAAGCATCTTGTGCTTATAAAACACTATGGTATGATAAATTAATGGTGGTCTTTTGCCTTACAAAGTTAACATTACTAAAGCTACAGGTAATATAGTTTTATGATAGTCCTGATGCTGCCATATCTTTCATTATTTGAGGAAGTATCAAGTTGGCAATTAGAATTTCCTACTAACAACTTGAATAAAAAGAAAAGGGATTTGCTTTACAAAATATGTAAAAATGACCAGCAATGTTTATACAGTGTATTAAATCCTGCTGTGATAATAATCGATTGTAGTCTCTGTTAGTCATTGCCCTGCTTATCCCATAATGTGTGATGGTTTGTTTCAAAGTTAACTCGGCAACTCTGAAATTCTAAGATCCTGTATCACCATGTTAAAGGTATGTTCCTCCAAAGATAAGGCAGGGAATCACTCAAAAATGCATACCAAAACAAGTTATATACCTTTATGTGCTTAAGGAGGATACAGTCCTAGAGCTAGCATGGCCCTGCAAGACAGACTCTTCAATGACACACTGAAGATCCCAATGTTTGGCAATTTAGCTTCTATCTTAATAGGACATAAATTAGAGAAAAATAACAGTTTTAAGAAGCTAAATATCTACATATTTAGTGTATTATGTGCATACACACTCTCCAGAAAAAACATGCTGATAGGTAACAGTTACCTTTAATTTACTATGAGCAAGTTTAGTAACATATTTCCATTGTTTCCTAGGTTCATTGAGATACAATTGATATTATCATCTCTGCATTAGTTTAAGGTCTACAGCATAATATTTGACTTACACATAATATGAAATTAATTACAGTAGTAAGTTTAGTTACTGTCCATCATTTTATATATATATAATAAAAAGAAAAAAATGTTTAAATTGCTTTTGATGAGAACTGTCAGGATTTACCCCCTTAACTTTTCTTTCTATTACACTGCAGTGTTTACTGCAGTCATCATGCTGTATGTGACATCTAGAACTTACTTGTCTTGTAGCTGAAAGCTTGTGCCTTTGGACTGCCTTCCTCCAATTCCCCTCCTCCCACTTATATATGTAAGTCTTAGCTTCATAACTTACATTCCAGTGACAAATCACTAAGTTACTGACACGTTCATGCTGTCACTACATAAAAGGATTCTCTGCTATCATTATTTTTTAAGTTCTATCAGTTTTTTAAATAATAATTCAAGAATGCCATTCTCAAAAATTGATTCTGCTTTTATTTTGAGCACTTAGTAATACTTTCTTAGCTTTGTTATTATTACTACTGCTCAACAATTTAACTATTTACTGATATGTCTCCCCATGCCCCACACACCCCTATTAATGGCATAACCATGGCATTTAGGCCTGTGTTGGGGGTGTGGCAGCCACTGAATATGTAATTGCTGAATAAATAAATTAATGGAATACATGAATGCATAGAAACTCTTGTGTGAACCCAAGCGATATCTTGTACAGAATCTTAAAAATAATATAAAGAGTCATAAAATACTAAAGTATGATGAAATGGTGAACAAATGACCTGTCTCTTGCCTACAGTTTGTTTTTCTCAGTGGAAGAGAAACAACCAACATATGGTTTTCTGTATTTCTATAATGGTATTAAAAGAGCCATGAGCTGACTTTCTAGAAAGAAAACAGACAATCCAAAGCATAACACTAAGGAAGAGTTTTTTTTGTTTTTTTTTTTAACTTTCTTCAGTATTATATTCATGCATGGGAGAGCCAAATTTCATAACAAGGAACTTGACATAATGAGGAATATGACAATTTAATGTCAAAGAATATGACATACATTATTATTTTTTCTTCTAATACTCAAACATTTCTATATCATTAGATCTAGAACCTAAAGAAATTGGTGGATAAAGAAACCAACCAAAACTATCTCTGTGAACATAGGAACATTTAGGAATATGAAATTAGAAAAAGAACTAACGGAAAGAATTAAGAAACCCAGGGGAAGGAAAATAATTTTTTTATTTTATGTTGTTTTTTGGTTGTTGTTGTTGTTTGTTTGTTTTAATAGTCAAAGTAGCTTCTGTTTAAAGTGACTGTCAGGGGAAAAGCCCATCAGTTCAGTAACTTCTTCTAACTTCTCCTGTGGAGCCACCTGCCATATGGCTCCATAAGGAGCAGCTGTCCTCATGGGAATGGACTGCTTGATTAGGTATAGATTCCTTGTTATGGTAATTAAATCAATTGCCTTCTTCCCCAGCTCTCTTATGAAATTCACTCCTGGCAAAAGAATAGAGGTGGATATTAAATGCCAACTAAAGTTTTTATTGATCTTTCTGAAAATAATATTACATGAGATCAGTAAGCATTTCCATTTTTTATGCTGTCAAAGTGAGACATGGTCTGAGAAGCAATGCATTGTTCAAATTATTTTAATTTTTAATTGTTTGCATCACCAAATGTTTTCACCAGTGATTATGGCAGGGTGTAGATTGAGACAGAAGTATGGTCAAGGTCAAGAAAGGGATCTATATGAGAAAGAGAATTATGGTAGGTAGGATAGATCAAGTCATTAAGACAAAAGAAAACATTAACTCCAAACACCACTCTGAACAACATAACTGACATAGTGACTCTTCGAAAAGAATATCAGCATAGAATTTTATCTTACTGATTATTTCACTTAGATTCTTTTTGACTTCTTTATAAAAAAGCAAATAATAACTCACTCTGCCTCAGGATCTTCGCATTTAATTTTCTTCTCCTGGAACACCCTTTCTCCAGATTTAGGCAGGTATTATTTTATGCAGATCTCTGCTGAAATTGCACTTTTTAGAAGAGGACTTTCCTAACCACTTTGCAAATGCATTGTAAATTATAGCTTTCAAGTGTCTGCCTAAATATCAATGGCAGTATCCACAATTTCTATTGATTTGGTGTTACAATTCATGTTGTAATAGGCTATTATGTTCTCAATTCCGTCTTTAGTTTTAGATATGTAGCTCAAGATAGGCTTCTCTCTTTGAATATTTTAACAATTTTTGTAATGGAGTCAAGCATATTACCACTGTGGGCAAAAAATTATTTGATCAAAATTTGGCAAACTATATACTTATTCATTTTCATGGGTCTTAAGCACATTCCTTTCTAATGCTATTTTTGACTTCTACATTTAAATTCACCACCAATAGTTATTTTGAATATCACTATCATATTTTCTTGATCTTGATCATTTATGTTTATTTTACTTGACCTCAATTTTTAAAATGGGCTCAAATAATTAAAAATTGTGATTTATATACCCTATGTGCATTTATATATAAAGTGTATACATATATTCATATATACTAGTTAACAGATTTACTATAGTATACATTGAATATAGTGAATCTTTTTATCAACCTTTCTATCATATATTTTGAATGGTTCCAGTGGAATATTTTGCCATCATGATATTACTTCCTTTAATTATATCAATTAACATTGTTTTTCCCTTATATGACAATACTTTAAGAGCGTCATCAAGAATTCTACCATTCATTTAGATATCTCTGATATCAAAATGTCTTAGATCATTGTCAAATAAATTACTTCATCAGTGATACCACAATATTAACAAATATACTTTTACTAGATAATTTTTAAAATGCATGTAAAAATATATCATTTTTCACTGCCAAAATGGTTCCTTTACATCTTCTTTCTTTTAGTCTGCCTAAGAGAACATTTTTTCTACTCGTTGCAGTATATGTTTAAATCAGATTACTCCTAAATCTATGTTTTCATAATGCATGGCTGATTAAGGTTTACATAGTTAGGATATTCTTCATCTTTATACTTTTAGTATTTTGTGATTTCTTTCTTTTTAGGCTATCTCAGAATATATGCTCTATTTTAGGCTACACTTTCAATACAGTTATTTTTCAATACATATCAATTGCAAGTGATCTATGTTTACACCTATTTCACACCTCAAAAAACAAATTGCCAAGTTACTCTTAATACCTCTTTTTCTTCCTTCCTTCCTTCCTTCCTTCCTTCCTTCCTTCCTTCCTTCCTTCCATCCATCCTTCCTTTCTTTTACTGGTGGAGCAAGCTTTTCAATTATTTTTGTTTGTTTGTTTGTTTTTATTTATGTTGTCCAGTTATAGTTGTACCATCTTTTTCCCCACTGCTCTCCCTTATCCCGTCCCTCCATTCCCACAGTGAATCCCCCTCCATTGTTCATGCCCATAAATCCTCTATTTATGTTCCTTTGCTTGCCCTGTCCCAAAATAATATATAGAAAAATGAAATTTTATTTGCATTTTGGTTCTGCATTAAAATCCTATGATGTTTTATATTATACACTCAGAAAATGCAAATATCACCCCACAAGGCTAAAAAAAAAGGAAAAAGGCAACTGACACACTAAACTTATAAAGAAATATAATAAAATTTTATCAATACATGTGCTAAACTTTGAAAGTCATAGAATTAAACATATTTACAACTATTAAAAGTATATATCTACTCTTAAAAATTAATATGCTAATATTAGTTTATATGTTATTTTCCCTTTTTTCTGATAAAAAGCTAAACAATATCTAGTCAGTTATTTCTCATTAACTATTTCTATAAATTTCAAGATGATTTTCCTCGAAACAAATATATTAAGTTAACACAAAACCTATTAGTCATTTTAATTCCCCCTTTGCTATAAATATCACATAATAATAATTCACATGTAACAAAAGTTTCATGGTAATATTTCTAAAAATATTTCATCCTGCATCATCCATCTTTGCCAAAACAGCAACAAATTGTAACAGTTCAGGAGACAGTCTTAATAAATCAGAAAGCATATTACCACTTGGAAATAGCTAATTCCTCAGGCATAATAACAAAATGCCTTCCATTACCAAGACTCTATCATCCAGCTACAATGAAAAAAAAGAAAAAAAATGACACAACGTCATAGTTTCTTATAATTAAGTTTGGGAATTTACTAAAAATACAGGAGAAGTTTTCCCGTTTTATTTGATTCTTCACTATCTTAATGAGTTTAGCATGGTATTATTACTAAGTTGAACGAATTGTATTACTTAGTTTTCATTAGCTTATGTTATAGTAACAAGCAAGTAAACCCCAAATTTGGGTGAATTATACTCACAAAGATCACTTTTCATTAACATCACATGTTGATAATAGGTTTGCTTTTCTGTGTGTCTCCTCAGATCTGAAGGGGGTAAAGACTCCAAAAGCAGCAGGGTAGTAAATTTGCATAAATATGTGAGGACTTTAAGCTTCTAAGAATGGCAAGTATCATTGCAGGTCTTACTTTATTGGCCAAAGCTAGTCACATGGTGCAGGCTGATCACTATGGAGAACAGAATAATAATACAGGGATGGGCATCCAATATGTAAAAACAGTAAAATGTGTGGCAAAAATATATCAAATATTTTAAGATTAAATATGAGTAACTGTCCTTTGTTAGATGTAATATTCACTCTAGCATCCCATTAAAATACTAAACTAAAAGATTAAAAAAAAATCCATACTGCTCTTTAGTTATTATAGCAAAATAGAAACAATTTTAAAAATTAAAAAACTATTGTATTACTAATAATATAATTAATTATAAACTATTCTCAATAACAAAGATGCAGTTAAGAAAAATTTTGGAAATATAAATATAGATACATAAGTTGTAACTTTGGAAATAATTCATTGTTATTTTGCTATTTATTTTGGCAGTTGCTCCATTTTATTTTATTTTTCCATTGAAATATATTTGACATAACAATTTATTTAACATACAACATGCTGATTTGACACATTTTTATATTGTAATAGAGTTGTCACTATAGACACACCTGGCATCTCTATCATGTCACATAATTATTTCTTTTTTTTCTGTAGTGAGATTAAGATCCAGTCTCTTAGCAAGTTCGATGATTACAATACAGTTGTTGTTCATATTCACTAGGCTTTGCATTGAATCTCCAGAACATTTTTTTTTCTACAGTTGAAAATTTGTATTCTTAGAGAATGTCTTTCCTATCCCCTCCATACCCTAGCCCCTGATAACTATCATTTTGTCTGTATTTTCACAAGTTTGGCTTCTTTAGATCCCACATATAAGTGACATAATACAGCATTTATCTTTCTTTGTCTGACTTATCTCACTCAGTACAATGACTTCAAGGTTCATTCATGTTTTTACAAATGGCAGGATTTTCTTCTTTCTCATGGCTAATATTCCACTGTGCATATGTATGTATGTATCTATGTATCTATGTGTGTGTATGTATGTATGTGTATATATGTGTGTATATTTATATTTACATTTATATTTATTTATATATAAAACATCTGCTTTATCCATTCATCCACTGATGGATCGTTAGGTTGTTTCTATACCCTGGCAATTGAGAAAATGCTATAATAAACATTGGAGTGTTTGTCTGTTGATTGATTATCTGTTTTTATTTCCTTTGGGTATATACCCAAAAATGTTATTGCTGGATCATATGGCAGTTTTAATTTTTTGAGGAACCTCCATATTGTTTTCCATAGTGGCAAGCAATTTACATTCCCACAAATGGTTTATGAACGGTCCCTTTTCTCCACATCCTCACCATACTTCTTATATCTTGTCTTGATGACGGTCATTCTAACAGGTGTGAAAATCATATCTCATTGAGGTTTTGATTTGCATTTCCCTGACGATTAGTGATGTTGAGCATCTTTCCATGTACCTGTTGGCCATTTGGATGCGTTCTTTGGAAATAGGTCTATTTAGTTCTTCTGTTCATTTTTTAATCAAATAGTTTTTTGTTATTAAGTGGTATGAGTTCTTTATGTATTTTAGATATTAATTCCTTATCTGGTTTATGGTTTGCAAATATTTTCTCACATTCTGTAGGGTTTTTTAAAAAATATCCCTTCAGTTACTTTCTCTGTAAGTGTGTATATAAGTATGTATATATATAGTATTTATTTTTCCAAAATCCATGTATAGTGAAAATCTAGTTAAGTATTTGATTCTATGTTTAAACCCTTAAGTTAATTAGAAAAGCTGAATTCATCATAATGCTCCACTATGAATTCTTTCGCAAAAGAAAATATTTTATCATAACAATCAAAGTCATTATTACAAAATGACATTGTATTGAATATTTTCTTTTTATCTGCAGGTCTATTTCTCTTTACCCTGCTATTTGCCCTGGGAGCCAGACTAGGCAAAACTGTATCAATAGGTTCTGTTGCCCTCTAACTTCCTGTCTGGTTCATCAAGTGGGAAGAATCCTCAGAAGATGATAAGTTATAGGTCCTTGCTTTTCACCACTTTGAATATTTGATTATTCTATCCAGCAAAGCTGTCATTTAGAATGAAAAGACAGATCGAGAGCTTCCCAGACAAGAAAAAGCTAAAGTAGTTCATCACCACCAAATGAGCATTACATGAAATATTAAGGGGTCCTCTTTAAGAAGAAGATCAAAAATATGAACAACAAAATGGCAACAAATACATATCAACAATTGAATCTAAAAAACAAAAGAAACAAGCAAGCACAACAGAAACAGAATCATAGATACAGAAAACATTTTAATGCTTGCCAGGTACAGGGGGTGTGATTCGGGGGTTGGATGAATAAGGTAAAAGGATTAAGAAGTACAAATTGGTAGTTACAGGAGTTTCAGAATAGCCATGGAGATGTAAAGTACAGCATGGGAAGTAGAGTAGCCAAAGAACACATATGCATGACCCATGGACATGGAAATAGTATAGGAATTGCCAGAGGCGGGGGGGTGGCGGTGGCGGTGAGTGGGTGCTGGGTGGAGGGGGGAAAAAGGGGAAAATTGGGACAACTGTAACAGCATAATCAATAAAATTATAATGTAAAATAAAAATAAAAGGTAATGGAATAACAAGGAGCAAAATTGCTTATTTTCAGCAGAGATCTTTTCCCCATTGGGCCAATGTAGAGTGACTATCTTCCTATCAGAGGTAAGCAGCTCCTGATGGTTGCTTTCTCCAAACAGTTCATTCTCTTTTCTAATAACCACTGTTCTCTTATAAATTTTGGCATAGTGATGGTAATGCCTCCTATGATTAGCCCTGGGGCCTTCTGATCTCAGATTAGTAATTTTCATTAACAGTGCTCACATCTTTGCAAAATTAAACTTAATTAAATTTTCCTCAATCACCATTTTTGATTCCCTTCAGTTTCCTGCCAGGATCATCAATTTATCAATAATACATTTCACTGACAATTGAATGAAGTCTCACTTTTCTTTTTTGCAGCTATATGTGATTATAAAAAGCAGAACAAACAAATAAAACAAAACAAAACAACAACACCAGAGCCTGTTGTTTAAAATCTACTCTTTGTCTTCTCTATTTTTAACATTGATTCCAATTCTAACCAAGTTCACTGGCGAGTCCCATAGAAAGTACGTGAAAACCCAACACTCTGTAGTCAGAGTCTATACAGACTTTATATCACTCATTCTGTGGGTAGCCATGTGCTTCTTTCTCAGAGACATGCTATAAACATAATTCACTAAATCTCTTTGCTCATTGAAGAAAAAGAAATAGAAGTTAATGAGAAGGAAAAGATGTTTATGGAGTGACTAATGTATATTAGATACTATGCTTGACACTATTCAAATGCTATTGTGTTAGCCAACACTTCGCTCAGAGAAATCTTTATTCAGCAAGTTCCACCTACTTCTAAAAGTGAGTGAAGATACAAAGAAAAAGGATTTATTTGTGTATTGATTTCACTTAGAGTACTACAAAGACCTTCAAACCTTATGGTAAATTCTTGTTGAAGTTACACCACAAATAGACAATCAAACACAGTTATTGCTCTTACTCCTATTGACGTGCACCATCAAGAGGAGTAATTTAGGACACCCTCGAGGTCACTAACAAAGAGATTTCATGAAAAGCTATCAACTCACCTTGTACTTCTCATGCACTATAACATACTCTTCTTTAACTGAAATAAAACTAAAATTTGGATTAACTCTACACGTGGTTACTAGCAGAGAGTCTTAAGAAGTACAACCAATACACAATAATTTTCCAAATATACAGTAATAAGTGAAATGGAACTGCTATTATGAAAATAAATGAGGTTAAAAAATAGATGGCATGGTTTATACAACATTACTCCTTTTATTCATAAAATTTGAGAAAATCAACAAATACCATACAGAGTTATTCCACTATACAGTTTTAATATCTCTATTAATATGGTTATTCAACTATACAGCCATATATTCTTATTCAACTATATGATTTTAAATGATACTAAATGAGGGGTTAGATTCTCCCACATAGATTTCTCAAATAAACTTAATGTGAACCTGGTTGAAGGAAGTGCCAAATACATAGAAGAGGATTCATTATTAAATACATTTATCCCTTATTCACTGGCATGAATTCATTTTTATTTTGCAAATTTAGCTTTTTTAAATTTTTACTTCAATTGTCTTTTTTTATTATATTTTATTGATGATGCTATTACAGTTGTCCTGATTTTTCCCCCTTTGCCCCCTTCCATCCAACACTCCCTACCCCCTCAGGCAATCCCCCTACCATTGTTCATGTCCATGGGTCATGCATACAAGCTCTTTGGCCACTCCATTTCCTATACTGAACTTTACATCCCCATGGCTATCTTGCAACTACCTATTTGTACTTCTTAATCCCCTCACCTCTTCATCCATTCTTTCCATCACCCTTC
Source organism: Mormoops blainvillei (assembly GCA_004026545.1). Lineage (NCBI taxonomy): Eukaryota > Metazoa > Chordata > Mammalia > Chiroptera > Mormoopidae > Mormoops > Mormoops blainvillei. The sequence continues at coordinate 32,248 of PVJD01006814.1, forward strand.
CCATCTGGCAAACTTCTGGTAACTAACTTCATTTCTCTTTCTGTTTTTAAGAGTCTCTCTTTATCTTTAACCTTTGACCTTTTAATAATGATGTGTCTTAGACTGGGCTTCTTTGCACCCATCATAATTGGGATTTTTTGCACTTCCTGGATTTGCATGCCTATTTCCTTCACCAAATTAGAGAAGTTTACTTTCACTATTTTTTCAGATAGATTTCCAAATGCTTGCTCATTCTTTTCTTCTTCTGGCATCCTTATGAGGTGAATGTTGGACCTCTTAAAGTTGTCCCAGAAGCTGCTTATACTATCCTTATCTTCATGGGTTCTTTCTTCTTGTCCTGCATGGTTGTTTTTTGCTTCCTTATGTTCAAAATCATTGATTTGATTCTCAGCTTCATCCATTCTACCGTTGTTTCCCTGTAAATTGTTATTTATTTCAATTAGTGAATCCTTCATTTTGACTGGGTCTTTTTTATGCTGTTGAGGTTTTCACTAAGTTCTTTGAGCATTCTTACAACCAGTGTTTGGAAATCTGCACCTGATAGATTGCTTATCTCCATTTTGTTTAGCTCTTTTTTTCTAGAGTTTTGATCGGTTCTTTCATTTGGGCCATGTTTCATTGTCTTCTAATTTTGGCAGCCCCCCTATGTTTGTTTCTATGTATTAGGTAAAGCTGCTTTGACTCCATGTCTTGGTAATTTAGCCTAATGTAGTAGGTGTCCTCTAGGGTCCAGTGGCATAGCCTCCCCTATTATTCAAGCTGGAGGTGTGCCCTTTGTTTGAGCTGAGTACACCCTCCTCTTATAATTGAGCCTTGGTTTCTACTGGCAGATCTGTGGGAGGACTTTACCCAGGCCAGTCAGCTTCAAGGACTGGTTGTGACCACTGACCACCAACTTCTGCCCTCTGTGGAGGATCAGCTGTGCAGGGGCAGGGTGGTAGTGCTCTGACATGGTCTGTAGCTGCCCACTGGGTGTGTTGGCCCTTGGGTTTCCCAGGCGGCACAGGCCAATGTCAGCCCCAACCTGTGTTTTGCCCGGGGCACCCTGCCTGAGCTATAAAGCCATCTTCAGATGGCTGCTGCTTGTGCTGAGTTTGGAGATTCCAGGTGAAGCCAAGCTGTGATTCTAATCTGCTTCCCTCTATGGCTCACTGAAGCCTACTGTTGCTTGTTTGATAGGATTTAGGAGCTAAAACCAGCCATTCTTATGGAAAAGCAGCTTGGGTGAGCCCTGTAAATTGGGAGGGGTGGAGCCTCTGTGGATTTCCAAGGCGGGTCATACAGTGTTAGCCAGCTTGATGGAGTTCGGGATACAGCACCAGCCTACTGGCTCTGTCGGGGGAGGGCTCAGCAAAAGGACAATGGCCTCTGCTTGCTCCAAAGCCAGACACTTCAGTCTCTCCCTTTATACAACTGGAGCCCTTCAAGCTGCCACCCCAGTGCTGGAGCTCAGAGGAAGTGAGTTCGAATAGGTGAGTCTCTATGCGGGTTTCCCCAAGCGGAACTGCTTAGGGCTCCAGCAGCCTCCTCTACCAATTTAACCCCTGTTGGGTTTTGCAGCCAGAAGCTGTGGGGACTTATCTTCCTGGCACTGGAACCCTGGGCTGGGAAGCCTGGTGTGGGTCTGGGACTCCTTACTCCAGTGATATCCCTCACAAATTTTTATCCACGTGGGGGTGGGGCTAGGCCATTCCACATCCATGCCCCTCTTACCAGTCTGTTTGGATATGGTTTATTCAATTCTGTAGTTGTCAGACTCCCATCCAACTCAATTTCCGACGTTCCTGAGTGATGGTAGTTCTATATTTTACTTGTAATTTTGATGTGGTTGTCTGCCTATGTTACCATCTTGACCAGAAGCCTCATCATATTTTTCTGCAAACTTTATAATACATAAGTTTCTAGGACATAAATAGAATTATAGTTAGAATCAATGTCATATATAACAAGTTTCTACAATAGTCATTAATCATATTAAGCATTAAGTATTTGACAATTTCCCAAGGATTAAAGAAAATATCAATATACCCAAATACGGTCTTTGAGGTTATATAATTGTTTACCAATTTTAAATAATTTTCTCAGGACTTTGACTGCTATTTTTAAAGATGTAAGACTTTTCAATAAGATAGTTAGCCAAGTAAGAATACTAATAATCAATGATCGGACTGTCTCTACAAATAGATAAGATGATTGCTGGTTGAGACACTAGGGTCTTCAGATTCACCTAATCTCATTTTGTCTCAAAGGCCAGATCACTAGGGGCTCAGAAACGCAGTAGAATAGTTGTGAAACACTCACTACCATTGCTTCTCTGAAATAAACAAACAGAACACTGTTCTCAGACACTAGATAGAGACATTGATCTTTAATTATTAGTGACACAGAAATAGACAAAAATTTTCTTACTACTGATAAGGTCAAATAAAATTTATTCTTCCTCTAGAAGACCTTTTAAGAACATGTAATTAGAGAGAGTTGAAATATTTCAGAAATTTTAAAATCAAACCCCGAAATGCTTCAATAATTTTCTCATTGTTTGGAACTAACTATATTACGGTTTATGGATATAACTTTAGAATTATAATATTCTTCATATTACAATATTCAATTTAATACTTAGTCATTATTGTGTTATAAAAAGTTTTTACAAGTTATACTCTAATTTTAAGGGAACTTGGGGAAGTTTAATAAGCTAAAATTAAATAATTAAAATTTAAAACAGAGCAGAATTACTCCAATAGGAATTGAGAAATCTGGTGTCATTAGGTATTTTTTATGAGTTAATTAGCAAGTTTAAAATCCAGCTCTTTTTTTGTTGTTGTTATTCAGAATTCATCGTATGACATACAGTCTCAAAGATAAGTACATTTTTCTGTAAAGAATTTTTGATGAGAACTAATTTTTAAAAACATATGTTCACATGTATGCTGGTTTAAAACACTTCAGAGGAGCATAGCAGATAATGACTACAAAGTACATTGTACAAAAGACATAAAATTCCCTATATGAACAGGAAATTAGTTTATCGACTTCTATGCAAAATCTGAAGAAATGAGGAGCATTGTAATCAATTGTTTATTGAGGCTTGTGCCCGAGGGGCTGTGGGTCGATGGACAGGTGAGAAAGGTGAAGAAGAATGTAGTCAGTAATGGTGTTAAACTCTGCACAGTGACCACACTAGACTTACAGTGATGATCACATCATAATTTATATAAATGTCAAATCACTATGCTGTAAACCTGAAACTAATACATTACTGTGTGCCAATTGTACTTTAACAAAAAGCAAAATAATGTTGTGAAATTGCCTAGATTAGCTTTGCTAATAGTACATGTACAATAAAGTTTGGTTGGATCTGCAGAAAACTTTGTCTAGTAGTTACGAAGAAGCTGTAGGTAAATAACACTTGTTCCCTTCTCTTAAGGCGATCATTTAATTAATAAAGAAAATGGTATGCAAACATTTAAAATAATTGCATATATAAACTAGTCTTTGCTTATGTGCTATTGTTATATGATTCAGACTGAAGTGAATTTTGCTATCCTGGAATGATTTGGACACTTTTTTGTATCCTGTTTATATTTTTCCTATATGTCTTATGTCTGAAACATATATATGTATATACACATATATACATTATTCTATTCTGTTGCAGAACCTCTTCCCAAATCCTTGGCTTCCATTTACTAATACTTTGTGCACTCTGTGCCATGTTTGTGGCATAAGTGCCCAGGGGCAATGACAGTGAGAGAAGAAGAGTGGAAGAAAACGTCAGTGCTTAGAGGAAATTTAGCTGGGCCATGGAGGCTGGGTGTCACTGGAAAAAATTATTCAGAGAATAAGTGTAAAAGTGTTCCAAAAAAATAAAACAGCAAGATAGAATAAAGGAAGCAGGTGTGTGTGAGTCATGCCTGGGAAACAGCGTTTGCACGAATTTGGATGAAATTAAGAACGCTAAAAGATAACCTCGGAGAAATGCTTCTGCTTATAATACTGCAGTACAAAAACTTGTTCAAATGATCATATTATAGATGAAATACATAGAAGTTTTATTTTCCTGGTGAATGAACAGGGAGGGCCCAGCCTAAACTTGGCAGAGCTGACCACAACCAGAAAAACTAAGCAAATGGATTCACTAGTTAATTCCTAAATATGCTTTTCTGGCATGTGTTCGAGATTACACTGATTATGTAACTATAATGGTAAAAACTGACAGTTCTCCTAAAATAATAGTCTTTCTAGGGCTGTATTTTTAAATTTGTTTCACCAGCTGGCAAAAGCCTCAGATATCTCTCTAAAATATAACCATTCTAGTGTTTTCAAGTCACCAGTTTTTCGGTAAAAGCCATAGCAAATCCAGACCTCACGCCGAGGACGTCTGCCTCTGAGCATCACAAAGCCCCTTGAGCTGCTGCAAACCTTAATTCCGATAGCCCGCTGCATCGGTCTGAATGAGTGTGCTCCATTTTCCCCCTCTTCTTTTTTATTAACCTCCGAATAATTTAATCTGAGCTATTTCAACCTGTATCACAAAGTAGGTGAAACTCTACTCACTGGGCAAAATATAAACACCAAATTTATAAGTAAAATTAAGGATACAATGGAGACAACCTTCATATAATTGCCCCATATTTATTTAGCTCATATGTTGTACGGAAGAAAGTTTGATAGACAAGATAGATAATAGATAGATAGATAGTCTGATAGCTAGCAAGCATATGAAGGAACCTGGAAACAGCATATGATGCAAAAAGTTCCAAAGTACATGGCAATGTCATGTCTCCAGTCCTAAGTTATTTATCTGAATAGATATCTTTCCCTCCTTCCCATAAGTATTTGAATTATTAGGGACATTTTACATCATAAAATTAGTCTCTATTTTTTGCCCTCTTTCCAGACTAACTAAGCTTCTCAATTTATGAGTCTTAACGGAACTGTGGACCTCTTAGTACTTTTTACAGAAAATTTAATGAGTTTCTCTATTAGACACCAAACTCCATAAGAATAGGGACATCGTCTAGCTAGACCATCCTTTATCCCAAAGTAAGCCAGTGTCAACACAGAGAGCATGCACGGACATAAATGTTTATTAAATTAATGCACCTGATAAGTAATTACAAAACTATTGAGTGTTGTAGAGAATGAATACGGGCAGTGCTATCAAATGGACCAATAGAAAGTCACACATAAACTGAGACTTGTGGTCTGAATAGGAATTAGCTGTGAAGGCAGAAAAAAATATTGGACTAACAAAAAGGGCATTCTAGCATGAGGAAATTATACATTTAACAGTTTTTCAATTACTATATCCTGTATGTGTCTATTATGTATATGTGTCTAAATATATAAACATATATATGAAAATAACATTTGTATACAAGATATATTTTATATAACTTATAAACAGTGCTTAGGAATATAAACATCTCTTTTATCATTTCTTTGCTTTGCCTTGTTAATGATCTTCAGCCCACAGTTTGGGAACTACTAAAAGCAAGAAGTCAAAGATAACTCCTAAGACTTCCAGAATTAAATGGAGTCATAAAAGTTAAATTTATTGCATTTAAATTTAGTGACTGTTTCCTTCTGAAAGTTCCTTGTATAACATGATGACAGTGTTTTCTCATGCTTCTCTATTTATTCTATGTCTTTCTCTGGGTGTTTCTTCTGCGTCTGCTCGCTCAAATGTGGGTATCTTTGGACATATTTGGGACTAGTTTTGATTTCTTTGTGTACCTATGTCTATCTCTTGTTCTGTACTTTACAAAAACTCATCTCTTAAAGTTCTTCTCATTTATTTCTACTGTTCAACTCTCAATTCTGAGACAGGAGTTTTTTAATCTAAATATATGATTGCATTTTAAAGCTTCAATCCTAAATTTTAAAAATGTCAGTGGATGTTTCTACCTCCATGAAATGCTATTATGTTAAAATCAAATGATAACAATATTGGAGACAAAGAGGTAGAATATGTAGAACATAAATAGAAGGCAGCTAGAGAGAGAATTCTGATGATTATAAACATTTGCATGTAGGGTAAGTGGAGACTGACAAAGAACTGAGGATGAACTAATAGAAAATAGGATGGAAAACCCAGAGTCATGCCAGGGAAAATAAGGAAGAGGGTTACCAGAAAGAGCAAATCTATCTGTCTGCCTCTATCTACCTATTATCTATCTATCTATCATCTATCTATCTATCCATCTATCTATCTATCTATCTATCTATCTATCTATCATCTATCTATCATCTATCTATCTATAATCTACCATCTATTTTTTAATCAAGACAGGTGTCTATTAACTTTAAGAACTAGGGAATTATTTGTACCCTTCAGGAAGGTTTCTAAAAGGAGATTGGTAGGTATGGAATTAGAATTTTTCAGGCTATGAAGTGAATGGATGGGGAGATATGGAGACAGAATAGATTTACTCTTTATTAAAGTATTGGCTTTGAAGTTGTCTTTGATATAACTCTAAACAAAAATATAAAGGAAGAATATCAAACTCAGCCTTGGGCCTCAGAAGGTTGTGGGAAAATCTAAGAACAAATTCCTCAATTACTTCTCCAAATTAGCTACCAGGGTTGAAATTGTGGTGGAGAAATATATGAAGCAAAAAGATTATATAGAATAAAAGAACCGTGAAAACACAGTCATCAATCACAAACTATAAATTTTATCTGTATCTAGCTTCAAGTAAATATTTGTCATTTTTAAAACATCTATATGGCAATTGAAATTTAAATACTGACTGGAGATACTGATATTAAATAATTATTGCTAATTTTTTAGATGCCTAATTGTTTTCTTTATTGTATATTCTATATTATTTTATTTTTATTGTTTTTCTATTACAGTTGTCCCAATTTTCCCCTGTTGTTCTCCGCTGCTCCATCTACCGCCCATACCCAGTCAGTCCCCACTCTGTTTTCCATGTCCATAGGTCATTTATAACTGGTCCTTGACTAGACCCTTCCCTTCTTATTCCCTGTTATCCCCCTCCCCTCCCCTCTGGTCACCATCAGTCTGTTCCTTGTCTCCATGCCTCTGGTTCTACTTCGATCATTGTTTTGTTCACTAGGTTCTTGTCATAGGCGAGATCATATGGTTTTTGTTTTTCTCCACCTGGCTTATTTCACTTAGCACAATATACTTCAGTTCCATTCATGCTGTAGCAAAAAGTAGGAGTTCTTTCTTTCTGCTGTATAGTATTCCATTATATAAATGTACCAGAGTTTTTTCGATTCACTGCTTCACTGAGCTTTACTGTACTTAGGCTGTTTCCAGCACTTGGCTATTCTAAATCACGCTGTTATGAACATTGGGGCACATAGGTTCTTTCAAATTGGTGTTTCAGGATTCTTAGGGTATAATCCCAGCAGGGGAATCACTGGATCAAAAGATAGTTCCATTTTTAGGTTTTTGAGGAAACTCCATACTATTTTCCAGTCATTGTGTATTTTATTTTTAAAGAATATTTATCTTTTAGAGATACATGCTGCTAAAATACTCTCTATTTCATACCATGGGATTTGCTTTAAAATAATATGGGCATGAAATGTTTACTATATAATGAAATAAGATTGGCTGAACCCTCTATAATATCAACTTACTGTCTTCATGCTAAAATATAAAAAATTCTGCTGTGATATGAGAAATTTAAGCCAGGAATGTTAAGTATTATTTAAGTTCAAAAGCAAGATACATTTTGAAGTGTTACAAAGGATAGCACTTAACTGGAGATTTCAATAGGTTTTTATAAAGCAATCTGGATTGATTTAATTTTTTGACTTTGTATTTATACCCTGAGATAATTTAATATGTATCATACATAGACAAGTTGCTAACAAAACATTCTGTACAGATTTTCACCAACTCTGAACCATAGAACTTTGACTATTCAGTCAGCCAAAGTTTATTACTGTAGCAATAACGAAAGGTTGTTTGTATTGATGATAGATGTTTCTTAACTCTGTGACATCACGTTTCCGAACTGCTGTTTCGATAGCCCCGTATCTTTCTTACTGATATTTGTTTTAACACCTGCCCTCTGTGACTTGGAGATATATTGAAGTTCTTAAAACTGTTTCTCATTCTGTAAAATGGAATTAATTCTGGTGCCCTCATTAGCGGGGTGATATGAGCATAAGTGCCTTGCATATGGTATATGACCAATAAATTGTTTCTATTATTATTGTTCATCAGCATTTGCCCTTAATATTTATATCAACAAATGCTGTATATTTTTTATACTTTAATCTTTACAAAAATGGGCTATGTTAGTCCTCTATCACTGTGATGATAATTTACCAAAAACTTAGTGGCTTAAAACAGCACAAATTGATATTCTGGAGTTCAGATGTCCAAAATTAGTTTTACTGAGCTAACATCAATGTGTCAACCGCGGTGCATTTCTTTCTGGAAATCCTAGAGAGGAATGTAGCTTCTTGCCTTGTCCAGCTAACAGAGACCACTTGCATTCCTTGACTCATAACTCCAGCCCTTCAACTTCAACCCAGCAGGACAGCATCTTCACATTTCTCTGTCTCTGGCCTTTCTAACTCCCTCTCTCAGTTCTAAGGACCCTTGTGATTACATTGGGGCCATCTGGATGGTTCAGGATACTCTCCCCATACCAAAATCTTAATTTAACCACCTTTGAAAAATCCCTTTTTTCTTGCAAGTAACATATCCACAGATTCCAAGGATTAGAATGGGCATATATTTGAGGAACCATTATTCTGCTTATCACACTCCTTTTTAAAAATAATTTGAGAAAACTGCTGACTACAGACTTACCTTGCTAATCAACTGTCTACATTACTGCCTCCAAAAACTCTGACTCTACCTGCATGTTCTAGTTCATCTGAGTTCCCTCCATGCTGTATTAGGTTAGCGCCATTCCCAAACAGGGGCAACCCGCTGCCATTGCTACATCTACTCACTCGTTTAGTACTTAGTTGACACTATGCAAATGTCTTAGCATTTCTCAGGCTTATTTTGTCACACGTAAAATAGGAAAAACTGGTGAGGTAATACATGTAAAATGATTATAGTGCCAAGCATGAATAATACCTAACAAAATTTACTGTTGTTGTTATTGCTATTATTCGAGTGTAGTAGGCAAATAGGTTTCTCTATTGTTCAATTTCATTACAGTTCTTCCTTCTCCTCGGGGGATACGTTTCAATACTGCAAATGGATACTTGAAATCATAGGCAGGACCTAACCTCTATGTTTATTTTCCTATACATACATTCTTATGATTAAGTTTAGTTTATAAATTAGAGGCAGTAAAAGATTAACAACAATAATAATAAAATAGAACAATTATAACAATATACTATAATAAAAGTTATGTGATATGGTCTCTCTCTAAAAATATTGTATTGTACTCACCCTTCTCGTCAGGATGTGAGATTATATGACATCTATATGACGTGACTGAGGCAAGCATTGTAATACAACGTTAGGCTATTATGATGGTTACTTGGACACAAGCATGTGATATGGTGACAGTTGATCTGATAACCCACATAGCTAATGAGTAAATAACAGGCAGGAGTGGGATAGCTGGACAAAGGGGTGATTCAAGTCCTAGGTGGAATGGAGTGGGATGGTGGGAGATTTCATCAAAGTACTCAAAATGGCACAGTTTAAGATTTGACTTTGGGTGGTAAGCATACAATACAATATAAAGATCACATATTATAGAATCATGCACTTGAAGCCTATATAATCTTAATAAACAATGTCGCTCCAATTAATTTAATGATAAAAAGTAAAATAAAAATTTATCAATTGTTTATTTCTGGATTTTTTCATTAAATATTTTTGAACCTCGATTGACCACATGTAACTGAGAATATGTAAATTAAAACTGTGGATAAAAGGATACTACTGTAAGTTTACCATGTTAGAAATTTAAATATTCCTTTGGCCTCAGGAGTACTATTGATTTCCTACTTTATGCCCATTTAATCTGAGTCATAAACTCCATGTCTTAAAATAAAAAAAAATTTATTTTTCCTTAAAGATGAAGATTTTGAAGTAAATGAGTATGTGCATAGTGAGATAAGAAATAGTTAAAGATATTGACAGATGTTCAATAAGAAGATTAAGAAAGACTCCAAGAAAATTAACTAGGCACTGAGTATAGACCATGACCTGCTAAGTGCATTATACATCAAAATAAATAACATGTTCATATATTTTAAATCCCTATTTTTTTAATCATTGCTGCATTCCTTCCTTCTATCCCTGAATGAGAAATGTTGTTAACAACATATGTTAGCTGTATGACTTCAGCTAATTTATTTAAACTAATTAGGCCTTAGTTATTATATGAAAATTAGAAAAAAATTCATCTCAGAAGTTTTCTTTTGCAAACGAAATGTGATTTAGTATATATTTAGCCTCTATAGCAATGCCTGATATTTACTATCTGTTACTTTTCTCTCAGTACTTGAATTTGACTGATTTAATTTTACAATGCTGTCTAGAAGTGGTATGAGCTTTATGAAAGGTTGTGCCACTGTGTCAGAAGACCGTTAAAAGGTAATAACAGCCCAAATGTATTTAAGCTTGACAATGTGCCAAGTAGTTTTTAAGTGCTTTATATGATCTCATTCTATCCCAACAACAAACCCATTCAGGGTGAGGTGAAATAAGGTGTCCATGACTACGCACCTGTTAAATGCAGAGATGGATTTTGATCTCACGTGGGCTAATCAGGCACTTTTAACCAGCAGGTGCTCCATCAGCATTGAAATATAAATCTAACTCTGTGTGTGTGTGTGTGTGTGTGTGTGTGTTTAAGCTCCTACCAAGATTGTATGTTGAGGTTAGTTTCAAGAATGCAGTATTAGGATATATGCCAACCTTTTTGTATTTAATGCTTATGTGAATTACCTTTCTTTAAAAAAAGGAAGATAAATGCTTATGGAAATTTTGGTGGTACTTTTTTACCCATACCATTTCCAAGCTGTAGGTTTTAATGCACTGAGTCAAAGCACATATAATTATTTTTTTAGAAATGTATATTTTTAATTGATTATGCTATTACAGTTGTCCCAATTTTTCTCCCTCTGCCCCCTCCACCCAGCAGCCCCCAATTCCCTCAGGCAATCCTCCCACGCTTGCTCATGTCCATGGATAACGCACAGGTTCTTTGGCTACTCTATTTCTTATACTGTATTTTTACATCCCCATGGCTATTCTATAGCTACCTATTTGTACTCCTTAATCCCCTCAAATTTAAGTACAATTAATTAAATAAAGGGAAATTTTACGTGGCTCCAACACACATTTTAAATGTTCTTATTCATGCCCCTGGAGGTAAATTTTGGGTAGATTTTTCATATTCTTAAAATCTCCATGTTTATTTCATTAGACTATAACCAATGTAATTCATGTTCTGTCATAAATTAATATTGTGTTGGTTGAATATTCTATGTAGAAAATTTTCTATTTTAATAGAAAATAAAATTTCCCTCTTTGTCCTATAAGTATAAAACATTTATATTTAACAACTATATATTTCTGATGTGATTTGATTGTTACACAATTCTAATTACTGCACTGTGATTTGTTTTTTACTTTAATATAAATAGTTCCACATCAGTAATACACCTTCCTGTACACCTGCTTTCACTAAAATAAATGAGATGGGTATGTGGGGAATGTTCAGTTACAGCTCCAGCAATTTTCAGAGTGTAAGTAATAAGTACCAATATTGTAGAGCCAATAACATGTACATTCTGTTTATTTTCATGGTCAAATGACTAGCTGATTTGATACTCCTTCTTACCTCTCCCTTTTTATACATCGATTTTAGAAAATCTTTAAGAAAGTAACAAAATTTCAGATGTTTAGTTACACAGAATCAGTCAAATAACCAATGGATAAGATCTTATTCGCATTCAAGCCCATTTTTTTAGTGTCCACCACTGCAAAATCCTACAGAATTCTGTTTCAAGGCTATCAAATTTAATCAGCTGGGCATTTTTGAGCCAAAACCTTGTACTCCCTACATTTTAAGCTTGTCATAGTAATAGAATACAGGCTCTGGCTGTTTCCATTTTTTTAAAAATCATATTTTGATCCCATAAATAAGTGGAGCAAAAGATTGCCCTGAGCCAGATTGGTTTTCTCTCTTGCCATTAAAATTCCCTACTCATTTCTGCCACCTGACTCTTCCTATACAATTCTGTCATACCCACATATTAACATTCATTTAGTAAGAAAATGGATGGCATCTATTTGATTTATCTTTCTCTGAAGTGAACAAAACACAACATATTTTACAGAAGCTAATAGTTACATGCAGCTTGCCTACAAAATGATATAGCCGATATTTCAAGCAGTTGTTTGCAGTCCCCAAGCTCATTATTTTTTGCTTATTATTTATATTTTCTCTCTCATCTCTGTTTCTGTACTCCACCTCTCTCACTTCTCTCACATACACACATACAGTGTAAATAATACTAGAGCGATGTAAAAAGTCAGTTTAGACACCAGTATTGCCATTCATTCCCTTTGAGACTATGGATAAGTTACCTAACTCTAAAGCTCATGTTCCTCACCTGTGAATTAGGGATAAAAAAGCCCTCATTTTTATAGTCGCTGTGAGTGGCTAATGAGGGAATAACTGTAAGTGTATAGTGCTGAGGTTCATACCATATTATATAAAATTATACACATTATAAATTATATAAAAACTCATCTCTATAATCAAAATTTCCATATTATTAATAATTTTGGATGTTATTTATGTCAATAGCACAAATATTTTTGTTCCATTTATAACTTATAAACATATATTTAAACCTCCAAAAAGCAGATTATCTATTGCCAAAATTTGGATCATAATACCTAAGAAAGGTGGAGTTAAGGAGGGGTAAGAGTTAACAAACAACTCACTCCAGCACTGTTTTGGGGATGGCTACTTGTGAAATGACCTCAACCAGACATCCATAACATTATTTTTAAATAAACCTTTTTATAAGCATATCAGTGGCATTTACTAGTAAATTAAGAGGGTGTTCCCTCTATAAAATAATATCACAGGGTCTTCCTGCTTAGTTTAAACTGATTGTTGTAAATAAACTACAGTCCAAGTATTTTAGGGCCACAGCTGGTTAGAGAATGGAAGGAAGCCACACATATATGTTCTATTTGGTAATTAACAGTGTATAAAATGGAACAACACAAATTAAAATCATTCCATTTAATAAAGTGTTTTGTTGGCAGATGATCCGGACCCAGATCCTCTATCATCATTTTCTCAGTGACCTTGAGTATATTAATAAACTTTGAGCCTTTCATGTTTGTCCTGAGTATTCAAAATTACATACATGAAACATCTGTTATATAGTAGTCATTTTTAAAAGATAACTGAAATCTATGATAAATTCTGTTAAACATAACCCAAAATATGTCCTTATGCAGAGACCAAAAAAGATGCATTGTTGGAAGCTGCATCCGATGGAATTAAGCACTTAAAATATCATCTCTATGATTTTGAGTCTTAAGGGGAGTTTAATGTACCTGTGATATGTGCTTTCACTCGACAATTCAACCTTTTGTGTTAACACAGCATTCGATATCTATCAATCTATTATCTGTCTTTCTCACTATCTCTGACTTAAAAATTCATTATCATTGATTACTATATAATACTGGCAGTACTTTTTTCCCTTAACTTGCCTTTTTGTCATCATCAAAATCACCATGAAAATCAAAGTTGTCATATGCAAGCCTCCACTTCACAATTCCATGAGTTGTGAATCTTGTATTACCAAATAAATCTTATATAACTAATCTCTGAAAGAATCACATTGAACATTCCAAAATAATAGCTATCTGGACATTAAAGTTAAGGAATTTCTGTAATCCTTTTCATATATACTACTGGATTAAAAAAGAAAGTAGTTAAACAAATGCACACACACACACACACACACACACAAAACCTTCGTTTGACTGCTAATTTGTGTGAGTAATTGAACCCTTCATACAACTACTAAGTGCACTCCTGTGGTGGTACTGAGCTCTCATTATTTCATAATGAGTTTATGCTCATAAAGATCAAACACCTGCTTGGCAATTGCAAGATTATCTTTTGCTACTGTGTCCTATGTTGATGGAAAGGAAGGAGTGCAGGGAAGAAGAGAAACAGTACAGAGATCCTCCGTGGTTTTAGATCGGTGCTGCCCAGTACAGTAACCGCTAGCCACTTGAGGGCTATTGATGAACATCTGAAATGTAGCTGGTACAAACTGTGATGCCCCGAAAGTGCAACACTCATACTGCCTTTTGAGTAAAATACGAAAGACTGATAGTGTATAATCACTCATTAAGGTTTATGTTTATTATGTTTTGAGTTGATAATGTATTGGATATATTAGATTAAATAAAATATATTGTTATAATTAATTATACCTATTTCTTTTCACTATTTTTAATGTTATGAAAATTAAAATTACATGTGTCTTTATTTTTTTAATTATATCTTATTGATTATGGTATTACAGTTGTCCCAATTTTCCCCCCGTTACCTCCCTCCATCCACCACCTCCAACTCCCTCAGGCAATCCTCCTACCATTGTTCATGTCCATGCATCATGCGTGTAAGTTCTCTGGCTACTCCATTTCCTATGTTGTAATTTACATGCCCACGGCTATTTTGTAACTACCTTTTTGTACTTCTTAATCCCCTCATCTCTTCACCCAATCCCTCACACTTCCCTCCTATCTGGCAACCATCAAAATGCCCTCTGTATCCATAATTCTGTCTCCATTCTTGTTTGCTTAGTTTGTTTTTTGATTCATTGTTGATAGATATGTATTCTTACCATTTTATTGTTCATAGTTATGATTTTATTTTTCTTAAATAAGTCCCTTTAACATTTCATGTAATAATGATTTGGCAATGATGAATTCCTTTAGTTTTTCTTGTCTAGGAACCCCTTTATCTGACCTTCAATTCTAAACTATAGCTTTGCTGGGTAGAGGAATCTAGGTTGTAGATCCTTGCTTTTCCTCACTTTGAATACTTCTTGCCAGTCCCTCCTTGCCTACAAAGTTCTTTTGAGAAATTAGCTGACAGTCTTATAGGAACTTCCCAAATCCTCTCAAACAAAAACAGCCAGCTTCCACTGTACCTCTAACTAAGTGGCCCCAGGCCTGGCAGCAGCAGCAGCCAGCCTAGAATCACAGCTTGTCTTTACCTGAGAATCTCTAAGCCCAGCAAAGTAACAGCCCTCTCAGATTATTTTATAGCCCAGGCAGGGTGGCCCTGGGCAGAACACAGATGGTGGTGAGCTTGGCCTGCACCACCCAGGAAACCCCAGAGCCTGTGCACCCAGTGGACAGCTACAGACCACATAGGAACACCACCACCCTGCCCCTGTATACCCTGCCCCTGCACAGCAGGGCAGAGGTTGGTGGTCAGTGGCCATAGCCAGTCCTTGCAGCTGACTGGCCTGGGAAAAGCCCTTCCATTGACCTACCAACAGCAATCAAGTCTCAACTACAAGACGAGGGTATACTCAGCCCACACAAAGGGCTCACCTTGAGTACCCAGCTTGGGTTATAAGGGAGGCTGTGCCACTGGACCCTACAGGACACCTATTTCATTAGACCATGTTACCTATCTTAGGAGCTCTACTTAATACATAGAAACAAATGCAGGAAGGCTGCCAAAATTAGAAGACAAAGAAACATGGCGCAAATGAAAGAACAGATGAAAACTCCAGAAAAAGAGCTAAATAAAATGGAGATAAGCAATCTGTCAGATGCAGAGTTCCAAACACTGGTTAAAAGGATGCTCAAGGAACTTAGTGAGGACCTCAATTGCATAAAATTTCCAGTCAGAAATGAAGGATTCACTAATTAAAATAAAGAAAAATTTACAGCGAAACAACAGTAGAGTGGATGAGGCCGAGAATCAAATCAATGATTTGGAACATAAGGCAGCAAAAAACAAGCAATCAGAACCACAACAAGAAAAAAGAATTTTAAAAAAATGAGGATAGTGTAAACAGCCTATGGGACTATGTCAAGTGTTCCAACATTCGCATCATAGGGCTGCCATAAGGAGAAGAGAAAGAGCAAGAAATTGGAAATCTACTTGAAAAACAGTGAAAGAAAACCTCCCTAATTTGGTGAAGGAAATAGACATGCAAGTCCAGGAAGCATAGAAAGTCCCAAACAGCATGGATGCAAAGAAGCCCAGTCCGAGACACATAATAATTAAAATGCCGAAGGTTAAAGATAAAGAGAGAATCCTAAAAGCTACATATGTCTTTAATTTGTACTTCATATTTTATTTCTTTTGTATAGCATTGTTCTAGATACTTCACAGCAACACCCTGAGTTATGAACGAACATTATGTTTCCTATCTGTGTCAGGGAGCTTAGAAATTTGACACATAAGTTTACGCTTCTACTGGTTTTGCATTGTTACATAAAAAATAAACACAGACTTAAACCAATACCCATTTATCATCTCACGTTTCTGCATGTCATAAGTCCAGGTATGGTTCAACTGGATTCTCTGCAAAGGGTCTCACTCTAAAGATAGAGCCTATGGTGGGTCATTTACCTGGAGGTTCTGGGGAATACTTCACTTCAAGTTCATTCAGTTTTTTTGCAGAATCCGCTTTGCTGGTGGTCTATCTCAGCTGCTAAAACTACTAGCTGTTCCCTGACATGTAGCCCCCTATATCTTCAAAGCCTAACTGTGGGAAGTCAAATCCTTCCTGTGTTTAAACAGTATTTTCTCCCTCTATCTCTGACTTCTAGAAGAAGATTTGAAAAGATCATAAGACTAGATCAAGTCCACCTGTATAATCTCTCTTTTGAATAGCTCAAGTGAACTTATTAATAACCTAAGTAACATTTCTAAATCCTTTTTTGACATTTAACCTAATCACAAGAGTAATACCCCACCATACTACAAGTCTTCGGATACTCAAGAGGAGAAAATTACACAAGAATTAGTGTCATATAGGGTGGGAGGAGATATGTATATCCTGCATACCACAAAGCTCAAAATGACATTATACAATGTAGAAAAATAAGTCTCATGCATATGAGTAGGGTTTTTCTCAAGTTTTATAATTCCTTTTTTGAACATTAAAAAGAAAGTTTTAGTGTCCTCATTCCACTTAACTTACTTGACCTATATTGACATTATCTGCGTGTTTTTTTATCAGCATACCCTTTTTGCAAATGAGAAACTGATGATAAGCAAAATTAATTATGATTCTAAGGTACAACAGATGGATAAATTGATCACTTGGGAAATGAAAACTGAGAGAAGTATGTGAGAGCCACTTCCAAAGCAGATAAAACAGCTGACCAAGTAATTTAATGGAGCTATTAATATGTTTACCAAGGTCATATGTCAGGGTTGTGAAGAAGTGGCTTTCTACAATAGCTTCACACATTTCAAAGAAGAAGCAGAACCAGAACACGTTCTCACACTTTTATCTTTCATTAGAGGAAGGCCCATACCTTCATATGTCCATCGAGCTCTGCTTGTTAATTAGGTCGCATGCCTTAAAAAGGTGGTGGCATGGGGGACCACTTAAAGGGAGCTAGATTGATTCATCCCGGAATCTTGTTTCGAGAGAGATTTGTGCATAACAGGTATCTTTCTTTCCATTTCTCTTTCTGTTGTCTGAGTAGCTTGATAATAGCCAAATTTATTTTTATTTTACGAATAAACCCATGTGTTATGGCTTTTGCCTTCACTGTTATAGTGATTGTTCTCCAGATAGCTGACAATGATATTTATTCTTATTATTACCTCTGCCTAAAATCCTTGCCCATCAGAAGTTTGCATGCTTAGACCCTCCTTGTTCAAGTCAGAACTTATTCTGGCTTTCCCCTAACTTGCCCAGTTTTAAGACCAAAAGTTATTTTTCCTAGGAAGCTCCTCAGTCCAGGGCAAGCTAGGACAGGTAGGTTCATTAAATCTCATCTTCAATGTAACCTCCACAGAAATCAATTTCCTCTCCATCCAGCTAAAGGAGTTTCCCCATGCTGCAGCTAATCAGTCTATAATCATAGCCTCGTGTTACTTTATTCAAAAAACCTATTACTATCTAACATCAACTTACTGTGTAGTCATGCATCACACACCTCTCTTTACTTACTAGAGCACAAGCGTATGAGGCCAAGAACAAGTTCTTCTTCATCCCTAGAGCTCCAGGGCCTTGAAAAGACTCAGTTAGCTATTGGGTGCTTGACAAATACATGTAGATGGAATTAAGTATAAATTATCTATTTCTAATTACACACCTATTGCTATTTCCTGAAGGGTGATTTAAGGACCTAAATGATATCTTTTGGGTTTTAAGCACTCATTTTCTTCTGGTGATCTGTTTCAGGACAATGAGGAATGTCTTAAGATACTGAAAACTATAAAATACTGGTCTGGCGAATAAAGTTTCCTAACCACCTAAATTTACAAATTGGGGCAAAATTTCTAATTGTTGTTCCAATATACATATTAATTATGATGGCAAATCCACATTACGGAAGGGTGATTTTTCTGAGGTGACTGAAGTAATCTCAAGGGACTGCTTTTATTCTGTCTCTAATAACAAGTATCAAAATTATATCCCATCATCATCACAATGGTACTGACAAAAGCAGGATGAGCCCATCGTGTTATATTCTGAAATATTTTATATTATAAATTAGTTCTATTTGCCTGATTTGAGATTTATTTTCTTTTAATGCTATACCTGAAGAACTTTTAAACAAGTATATCTAATATTTCCTTCAGGCACGTGGAAGAGTTGTACTTATCTGACCCATGCAATTTACTTAGGAAAACAAAAAAAAATTAAATAAAGCAGAAAGTATCATTTTTCAATTCAGACAGACAGTGTATGGGCTAGCACCCACTTTCCTATGGTCTGTTCTTCGAACCAGGGACAGACATTGTGTAGGTTCATGTGGGATGAAACCTCCTGTTTCCTGTCCTTGGGTGATGGGATGAACAAACCTCTTCCATTCCATAGCACTGGCCTACATTGGTCAGGCACCACAAGAAACAACTGTTGAAAATACAGGTGGCTTTGTCACCATGATGTAAGATAACCTGTCATGACTTATACCTGTGTATCCCCAAACAAAGATTTTAGTGATGAAGAGAAATACATAAATGTAATACACATGTATATTAGCCAGATAACAGAAAGTTCAATAAAAATAAGTATAACAGAAACATTAAAAATGAGCAATCCACTCAAAATTCAAAGCAGATTTCATAGACATATATGTTAAGGACAAGAAAATTTCACTGAATCTAAAAAACTCCTACTCTGTCTGCCTCTGCATCATGGGATTTCACAAAGATAAAAAGAACATATATATATATATTTTTTTTTACATATAATAGAGTAGAAATATATGTACATACTGTGACATACTTATACAAATATAAATAATTACTATAATTTAGAATGTGCCTCTTTCATCTACCTTTTAAAATCTTGGCCACTAAGTTTTGTCAATTCTTTTTTAAGTAATTGGTATAATTTAAGCCAAATTTCTGAGACAACATTTCTTGTCCTCACAAAACCTACAGTTTAAAGAGAAAACATAATAGAGAAGCATGTGTATTTTTACAGGAAACAACCAGGCTGAAATATGTTGCAAAGTTAATGTTCCTTCAAACTTCGTATCTTGCATATCAAATCTTCTCCACAATAGGACACGTTAAACTGATGCTACAATTTTCATCTCTAAGGGAAACTCAGGTTATGCTTTATCATCCTGCATACTTGGCAGTTAAACTCAAAGTGTTTGAATTGCTTGTAAATTGAAGACCCTTTTGTGCACATAGTTAGCATATCAATACAGCTTGTTCTCACTTCTGGAGTAGTGGTATACTTACAGCAGCTCAGAGAAAGAGTTCTGAAATCAAGAGAGTTCTGGAATCAATAATCAAAATATATTGTTTGTATCTGAAAATTATTTATCATGGACATATTTTGAAAGAGATAGGAAATGAATATTATTTATTAAGGCATTTAGTGTTAGGAAGAAAATATGTATGTATATGTGATCTTTGTTATTTCCCATTCTCAATTTCAACAGCTTTTTGTCAATCACTGGAGAAATTCATGGCACCGTCTAGATGTTGGAAGTAGCATAAGAATTAAAACAGGTAAGTCTCTGCCTTTACCTTCTTGGGCTTTATGTTTTAGCTGAAAACTAAACCAGGGATTTTTGAAAAATGCTGTGATAAATGGTGTGGCACAAATAAAAGAGGGCGAGGTGGATAGTGAATGTCAGGGTAGGGAGTTGCCATTTTAATGAGATCTGGGAGTGATTCCGCCACATGTGACATTTCAGCAGAGAGTGAAGAAGTGATCCATGCAGGTAAATGGAGAAACGAAGTAATAACAGAAAGAAAATGTGAGGAAAGGCCAACAGGAAAGGTAGTGCGTGGTCTAGATTTTGAACTAACAGTAAGCAACCCATAATGACTGGAAACAGATAAATATGCTTCCTATAGGAAGAGAAAATGAATTTAGAAGGACGGGACTGTTGCTGTGATGCAAAGTCATCGCATAAGTGGCCTGAGAAATCTGTGATTATATCTCCTGAATAGCTTATAGTTTATTCATTATTTCATTCTGAACTACTTAATTAGTATATAAATAGGAAAAAACCATACGGAAATGTTGTGGTACAAATAATACTGACGTATAATAAATATTAACCTGAAAATACTGTGATAAGTGCTATGTACATGTTGTTTATTTCCTTCTTGTGATTGGTATTTTACTGATGTAATCATCTATGTCCATGGGTTTGTGTACAAAATACATAACAAGTTGAAAGAATATTCCCTCTATAATTTGTATCTAGTATTTTTTGTACTAAGTTGTAATCTAGTGAATTTTCCATTATAGTCGATTATTTTTGACATGTATTTTAATGCTCCATGTTAATAGTCCATATGATTTGCTTTTAAAATGGTTATATTATTTAATGTAATGAACAAGGTGAGTATAGGAACAAGGTTATACATGCACACACACAAATGTAAGTATTTCTAATTAGAGGGAACCAAGTTTGGCCTCATGGAGTAAAACAATGCTGATGCCCCCAGTTCTCCAGTTGCTTTGTACAATTTGCATGCCTACCAGCACTGAGGGCTATCATAATTACTTTGTGAACATTGGCATAATGTCAGATCTTTTCTGTGCTCCCAATCTCTGACTTTCCTAGCCCTGAAGTCCCCATTCAAATTTATATTATTATGATTAGGTCAGGCCCCCCTGAATTGATTTTGGACCTTAATTACATCTTCGAAGTCACTTTCAGAAGCACCTACCTAAATGAATGATAGAATACCTAAGAAAATGCATGAGTGTACTAGGGGCTAGGGATATTTTGGGGGGATTTTAGAATTCTGTCTACCATAAATATATTTTGACATGTATACATTCAAATATAAATAACACCATAATCAAGGTAATTTACATGCAAGTTACACAAAAAAAAGTCCCTCATACTTCTTTACAATTCCTTCCTCCTGCCCCTTCCTATCCCCTCTATCACTTCTAATATCAAAAAGCCACTGAATTTCTTTTTCTCATATGATTAGTTAGGTTTTCTTCCTAGGAGTACGTAAACAGATCATACATTATGCATATACATTTTTTGTCTGACTCTTCTAACCTACCATTTTTAGTTTGGGATTCATATGTTATCTGTATCAATAATTTTCTCCTTTTTATTACTGAGCTACGTTTCACATGGCTGTATCAGGATGTGCTCACCACCCTCGTATTGATGAACATTTAGGACGTTCCCAGTTCTGGGCTCTTACCAATACAGTTATGTGAATTTGTGTATAATATATGTAAGAAAACAATTTTGTTTCTGTTGTATGAATACCTAGAAGTTGAACAAATGGGTCATATAGTAAATAAATATTTCACTTTTGAAGAAATGGCCAAGCTGTCTTTCAAAGTATTCACGTCACTTTACGTTGTCAACAGTAGAGAAGTCCAGTGTCTCCACATTCTCACCAACACCTGCCACAGTTAGTCTCTTTATTTTTAGACAGTTTACTGGATATGTAGTGGTATCTCAATGTGTTCTTTCTAATTAATTAATGACTGATGATATCGACCATGTTTTCATGTGCTAATTTATCATTTGTGCATTTTAGTTTGTAAAGTGACTTCAAATTTATAGTGATATTTTTGAAAATGAGTTTTTCCTTAAAATTGAGTTTTGAGCATTCTCCTTATCATATATATATATAGATAGATAGATAGATAGATAGATATATCTTTCTTATATCAAATAAGCAATTTGAAAATATATTCTTCCAATCTGTTTATTTTATCTTTATTTTATGAAAAATATAAATAGAAAAAATTGTTAATTTTGATACAGTTTAAATGATTAACATTTTTGTACACATCATTTTTTATATTATCTATAAGAAATATTAGCTTAGAATGAGTTTATACAAATGTTATCCTGCATTCTCTTCCAATAGTTTTAGAGTGTTAACTTTTACATTTGAGGACAATGATCATTTTGAATCAACCTTGTACATGATATCAGGTATGGATTGAATTTTAATTTTGTTAGCATATAGATACCCAACTCTTTTAGCACAGTTGGACAACCCTTTCTCCACTGAAATCCTTTGGATCTATGTTGAAAATATGTAAACTGAATATTTGTGAATGAGTCTATTAATGTATACGGTATTCGGTTCTACTGATATACTCGTCTGTCCTTACACCAATGTATGCTGGGTTTTTTTTGTGGGTTTTTTTGTTTTTTGTTTTTTGCTTTTTGTTTTTTGAATCATCACCTGAGGACATATTTACAGACTTTAGAAAGAGGGGAAGGGAGAGAGAGCAGGAGAGGGAGGTCCCCATCAATGTGAGAGAGAGACATCGATCAGTTGCCTCTCATACGCATCCTGGCCTTGACTGGGGACCGAATCCACAACCCAAGAAGGTGCCCTGTCCAGGAATTGAATGCATGACTTTCCGTTCATGGGATGATGGTCCACCAAACTGAGCCACACTCTCCAGGGCCACACTGTCTTGATTATTGTAGTTTCATAATAAATTGTGAAGTCAGATTGGATAAATCTTCTACATTTGTTTTCTATTTTTAAATTGTTTTGACTTTTCCAAGTCCTTTACATTTTTCAACAAATTAAGTAATCAATTTCTACTACAAGCATGATATAATTTTGATTGAATTTATGTTGAATTAATAGGTCAATTTCAAGAATATTAAATCTTTCATAATATCATGTCTTTTAATCTATAAAGTTTTTTTCTCACCATTTATTTTGTCTCTTTAAATTTGTCAATGATATTTTGTAGTTTTCAGTATGTAGGTCTTGTATACATTTTTACATTTTTGTCTCAAAAAATTTTATACTTTAATCACCAAAATGGTAGTTTTATTTCAATTCTGTGAATGCATTCTGAATATAAAATTACAATTGATTTTGTTGTTTTCTGTAAGAGCTTCTTTTTATTTTCTATAGAATTACAGAGTTTTCCACATACATGAATTATACTTCTTCTTTTCTAACCTGGATGCTTATTTATTTATTGTTTATTTCACTGACTACAGAATCCGTCCATTACAAGGTTGAATAGAAGTGGTGAGAACAGACATCTTGACTTGCTATACCATTAAAAGAAAAACACTGAATTTGAGATTAACTGTGATGTTAGCCAGACTTTTCTCTAGAACATCCCAGAGAAAATTCCCAACTACTACTAGCCCACTGAGGGTTTTTGAGTTTTTATGAAAGGTGTATATTGGATCTATCAATTGTTATTCTATACCTTTGCAATGATCATAGTTTTTGTTGTTGTTGTAGCTTTGGGAGGTATTTTTGCCATAAAAATCTGTTAAGTGGTTAAATGTAGCAACTTACATTGATTTTTGAAGGTTAGAGTCCCCTTATTTTCTTGGGATAAGCACCATTATCATGGTGTAATAACATTGATTTTCTTTGATTTTATTCATTTTGTCAATTGTTTTTCTGATTTTGTTGATGTATCTATTATTTTTTCCACATTCCTTGTGTTTTTCTTTCCCTTTAAAAAAAGAATGTGAGGTGAAGACATTGATTTTTAAGATCTTTCTACTTTCCTTATTATAGATATTTTGTTTGACACTAAAATTTTTTCTCTTGTCACTGACTAAGCGGTATCTCATAAATTTTCATATACTGTTTTCATTTGTGTTCGGTTCAATTTTTTTTATTTAGTTATGTCTTCTTTAGTATTCATGGTTTATTGAGAAGTGTATTATTTAGTTTCCCAGTATTTGTTGATTACTGATTTCTGATTTAATTTAATAATTACCAAACGTAATGTTAATATAGTTAGTATAATCCATTTTATCATTATATTTTTTGAAATATTTAAATCTTTTAAAATTTAATGAGACTGAATTCAAACCTTTGATATACTCTTTTTGCTGTATTATCTCTGCACACAAGAAATGAAATGTGTGTACCACTGTGTTGAGTGGATTGCTCTGCAAAGTCAGTTCAGTGGAGTTGACTGATGTTGTGGTTCAAGTCAAGATACCATTGATACTGTTGTGTTTAAATATAATGTACTATCTTTTTGTGTATTGTTTTCTAGTCATCTAATCTGTGCTTTTTCCACCCTTTTCCCTTTTTATGGGGAATGTCATTTCATTTTTTCCAACTTTATGAGATATAGTTGATACATATACAGCTTTATGAGATATCATTGATATATAATATTGTGTGAGTTTAAGGTGTATAACATGTTGGTTTGATACTCTTATATATTGAGAAATGGTTACCCCACTAAAGTTAGTTAATACCACCATGTCTTACATAATTACCTTATTTTTTTCTATAGTGGGAGCATTTAAGACCTACTCTCTTAGCAACTGTCAAGTGTATCATACAGTATTGTTAACTATAGTGATTGTGCTATACATTATATCCCTGTAAGTTATTCCTCTTATTACTGGGTGCTTGGAACCTTTGACCAGCATCTTCCCATTTCCCCTACCCCACAGCCCCAGGCAACCGCCATGCTACTCTGTATTCCTTCCTTTCCTTTTTCTGTCTTCTTTTAGATTGCATTGATTATTTTAATGACTTTGTTGTCTTACTAGCTTAACTATAATTACCCCCATTTTTTAGTTTTGCTTTAAATTTTAGTAGACGTATTTCAGCTTATTTAATATTTTACCACGTTATACATGGATTCTCCCAATTAAATTCTCTTAAACTGCCTTCCAGACCTTGTGCAATTGCTATTGTAAGTTATACTTGTACTTATGCAATAAATTGTAAAATATATTTATGTATTAGTCAATTACCTTTAAACACTTTTTAAGTAATACAATATTTTATAATTGCACAGAGATTTACTATTTCCAGTGATATTTATTTCTTTGAATAAATAGAGATTTCCATATTACATCACATATTTTTCCTGAAGGACTTTACATAACACTCGTCTACATTTTATTATTTCTTTTACATTTGTATATCTGAAAAAATCTTTTGCTACTTTTAAGAGATATGTTTGCTGATTGTAACAATTGAGGTTAACCATTTTATTCTTTAGTAAATGAAATATGTCAATTTACTGTCCTCTTATACTGACTCCAAAAGAAGTCTGCTTTAATTCCTTTTATTTGGTTTCTCTCTGCAATATTTCTTTATCCTCTAGTTGATTTAACATTCACAATTTATCACTACTTTTAAGGAAATTAACTTTTATATGACATAGTATGGTTTTCCTCATGTTCCTTGTACTTGGGTTTT
This sequence comes from Mormoops blainvillei, assembly GCA_004026545.1. NCBI lineage: Eukaryota > Metazoa > Chordata > Mammalia > Chiroptera > Mormoopidae > Mormoops > Mormoops blainvillei. The sequence goes on from PVJD01006814.1 coordinate 58,095, forward strand.
GCTGAATTTGTTCTATTGGTTTATGGTTTCAATAAAATATAAAAAGATGTGCACCATTAATTCTTCAAAAAATTTTTACTCTCTTGTTTCATTATTATCCTTTGGAAATCCAAATTATACACAAGTTCACTAACCTCTCTGTGTTTTCTGTTTCCTGCAGTTTCTGATCTACTGTTTATCATATAACACACTTCTCAGATCTTGCACTTTTTATCTCTAGAAATTTAATTTTATTAACCTTTTATATTTTTAATATTTATTATTATGTTTAACCTTTTCCTTATTATAAATATCTGTAATAAATATTGAATGTCTTTGTCTACTAAGTCCATAATGTTATTTCTAGGTATCATTCTACTGATTCTTCTCCTCAGTAAAGTTTATATCTCTCTGCTTTGTGAATGCCTGACTCATTTTGATTAGGGGTTGGAATATTGTGAATTTTTGAATTTTACCCTACTGGCTGTGAGATGTTTGTTTGTGTATTTCTGAAGTTATAATTGAGGTTTGTTCTGAGACACACAAAATTTGTTGGAGACAGTTTGTTTCTTTCAAGGCTTGATTTTAAGTCTCTTTATAGGACCCAAGGAGCTATCAGTCTGTTGCTCATTTTTGCCATGACTGAGTCAATACCCTTCTGAGCACTCTATCTGATGCCCTGTGATTTATAGTTTTCCACTCCAATTATTAGAGAAAGGAAATCTTCTCTACTTTTTTTGTGAGCATCTGGGATTGCTTCTTATGTTTGTTTTGTTTTGTTTTGTTTTGTTTTGTTTTAAGGTAGTTATTTCCCTGGTCTCTTGTAGTTTTTCACTCTCAGATGCTGATCAGCCCTTGGCTAAATCTTGAGAGGGGCCATTTTCTCTTTGTCTTTCTGTATCTTTATTTTTTGCAGCACGATTTCCTGAGAAGTCTATGTGCCTTGGATTTTCCAGACTCAGTTCTGTCCCGGGAGGTAGTGAGATTCCTGGGCTCCGCCTGGACGCCCTCACCCTGCCTGGGCTGCAGGCAGGGACAAATTCCAGGGCTGTTTGCTGGACGATCTCAGGGCCGATCCCGCTGGTCGCCTGCTTCCCAGGCATCAGACCCTGCATTGTCTACCATCTCATGTATGAAAACTAAAAAATTTTATTTTTAATATATTGCCAGGATATTTAGTAATTTCAGGAAGGAGGATAAATCTGATTTGTCTTGTTCTATATTGACCTGAGGTAGAAGTGCTCTTTTATTTATGATATTAAGAGCTAAGTTTTGAAGCACCAGCTGTTTCGGATTCTTTGTAAGACAGAAAAAGTTTTGATAATGATCTGTGCTTTTCACATCAGTGTTGCCCTAGTGTTCCACAGACTGGTGCATTAATATTTTTATATATCACTGCTTAACCAATATCACTGGACTTCAGGTATATGTTTACATACATGTGTGTGTGTGAGATGTAAAAAGGCAAGAGAAATATCTTCTGATTTAAAAATATATCAGAAATTCAATCCCCTGGTAGAGGCCAACGTAAAACCAATTGAAACTACCAAGCGATTTCTTTGAAAATATATACCAACGTAGGAGAAGCTGTAATTGGAAACAACTTTGTTAAAACTAACTAAAAGAAAATGGAAAGAAGAAAAGTTCACCCTAATTCCACTGGGGAACATAAAAATACATTTCACTGTCAGTCTATTTGCAAGTTATATTTAAAGATACCATCTCTGTGAATATTTATGTACTGTGAACATGACTCCTCTTCCAGTAGTCAGAAATTTGTGTTCAGCTGTCACTCAGAGCAGATACTTCAAGTATCCTGCTATGAAAAAGTCATTGAAAGTTTTATCATCTTTCTTCAAGGACATCCTTTCATAGGATGCCAAAGGGTGCCCTGGAGAACATGGCAGATACATCTTTATGTTTTCTTTTGATGATAGTAACCTAGTAACCACCCAAACAAATTTCAATTACTATTTATATCTTACATATTTTAGGAGGAGAAAGGACTTGAGCCTGGATAATATTTCAGAATATAGAGTATCTTTTCACAGGAAGAACCTTTCATCATATTGTTTTGCTTAACTGAAAAATAAAATATTTGGTGGAGTCTTTCACTCAGATTAAATGGAGTCAAATAATTATACATGATGTTTAGAATTTTTTCATTGGAATAAGTATTTACCTACTATATGGGTTTCTCTGAAAATTCTCAAAACATTTACTATTTTTAAATTTTGGAATGGTTTTAGATATACAGAAAAGTTGTGGAGATAGTACAGAGATCTTCAATACACTGTACATCTAGTTTTACTCTTACTAACATCCTAAATTAGTATAATTAAGAAACTAATATTGATTCATAATTATTGACTAAAGTTCATACTATTTTCAGATTTCCTTAGTTTTTAGTTAAAGAGTCCAGTGACTGTTTTAAACAGTCCAGTGACTGTTTAAAAACCCATGTGTGACTTTTCAGGCCTCATCTCAGGCCGTTGCAAAGACTTTGCCTTGCAGACCTCATGGGGAAGGCTGTCCTTCCCACACCAGGTGCAGTACACAGTCAATGCATTAGAGCCCCTGAAGTGTGTTGTAGGTAAGGACTTTCTCCTCTGGCCTGTCATGGTCTTCACATGTTTACATTCCAAGCCCCATGCCTCTGTTCCTAGATCTCTTTACCTGAGCTGTTCAGACACCTGTGCTGAGACATCATTAATGCAAGAAGGAAGAGGAGGACTTAAAGTCATTGTTCCTCATTCTAACTCAGTGCTCAGCACATTTCCAAGTGTAGCCCTACTCCTCATCATGCCCCCAATCTCTGGGTCACTAAGACTGCCAGAGACATTTGTTCAGAGCTCCCTCAGTTGTGAGAGGATCCTAATTCTGTGCTGATTCACCAGACTTTCTACTGGCATACTCTTCCATGGGGAAATGGAACAGGTGGTTGTTACTTCCTCTGCTTTTAGAATCTTACTGATACCATCGGAGTAAGTGATTAAAGGCAAAACTCTTTCATTTTTGACTTGCTGCTTTAAATCTGTACTCCAACCCCTGGTAATTCAGGCCCCCATTCCAGCTCAGCTGGGCCTCTGACACTAGTCTTTTCAGTCTCTTCGCAGTGTCTTTTAAAAATAAGTAGCTTTTAATTTTAATATTGGCAACTTTCAAATTCTATTGTTTTGGTACCATTTGGTATAAAGTCTTTCTCCTTTGAATTGCCTTTTTGTATCAAGCAGAAAAAAAAGTTTTACTATATTTGTACTAGTTTATTTCTATGAAATGTATTTTGTTCAGTTCCTGTGTGAGTCTGTTCTTTTGCCAATAATATTATGTTGATTATTGTTAATTCAGAGTAAATCTTGATGTCAAGTAGTGTGAGTCCCATAACATATCTTTTTCAGCAACCTTGGGTTGACTATTTAGGTCTTTTGTCTTTGCATATAAACATTAGAATCAGTTTATTAATACTGATACAATTATTTGTATTGTATATCTGGAAGTTTGCAGTTCTATATTTACCCTCACACATTTTGCCCGCCCCTTAATTCCCCTCTCTTCTGGCGTCCATCAGCCTGTTCTCTGTGTCTGTGACCCTGGCTTTATGTTTTCTTTATTTTTATTTTGCTTTATTTGTTTGTTTTAAGTTCTACATATAAGTGAATAAGTGATATCATATGGCCTTTGTCTGACTTATTTCACTTAGCACAGTGCTCTCAAGACTCAGCATGTTGTAGCAATGGCAAGATTCCATTATTATAAATATAAATATAAATATAAACATATATAATCACATCTTCATCAATTTCACAACTTCATTTTACATCCAGATTATAACCCTATATATATTTATGCCTATATATATGTATAATCGCAACATCTTCATCCATTTATCTATCAATGAACACTTAGGTTCTAAGATTGCTTCCGTAGATTGAATATTGTAAATAATGCTGAAATAAACATAGAGGCACCTATGTCTTGTTGAATTAGTCTTCTCATTTTCTTTGGGTGCGTAGACATGGAGTTGTTGGGTCATATGGTAGTTCTATTTGCAGTCTTTTGAGGAACCTCCATCTAGTTTCTATAGTGGCTGCACGTATTTCAACTTCCATCAACAGTACATCAGGGTTCCCTATTCACATCTTCATCAATATTTGTTATTTCTTGTATTTTGTATTATTACTTTTTTAATAATAGACATTCTAAGAAGTGTGAGGTGACATCTCATTATGGTTTTGATTGCATTTCCCTGATGATTAGTGATGTTTTGCATATTTTCACCTGCCTGTTGGCCATCTGTATGTTTCTTTGGAAAAATGTCTGTTCATGCCCTTTGCCCATATTTTAATTTGAATGGTTTTCTTTTTTTCTTTTTTGATATCAAGTTGTATGAGTTCTTTCCTTATTTTGGATATTAACCCTTTATCCAATATATAATTTACATATTCGGTAATATCTTCTCCCATTCAGTAGGTCGACTTTTTGTTTTTTCCCTTTGAAAAATGCTTTTTTAATTTGAGGTGGTCCTTTTGTTTATTTTTTTTTTCTTTCATTGCTCTTGCCTATGAAGTCCAACATAAAATAATATTGCTAAGATGTATGTCAGGGAGCTTATTGCCTATGTTTTCCTCTAGGAGTTTTATGGTTTCCAACCTTACAGTGTCAAATCTTTAATCCACTTTGAGTTAGTTTTTGTGTATGGTGTAAGACAGTTGTACAGATTCACTCCTTTGCATGTAGTTGTTCAGCTTCCCAACACCATTTATTGAAAAGACTGTCTTTTTTCCTATTGTATATTTTCCTTCTTTAGTCATATATTGATTGACCATACATGTGTGAGTTTATTTCTGGGCTCTTTATTCTGTTTTATTGATCTATATGTTTGTGTGTGTGTGTGTGTGTGTGTGTGTGTGTGGTGTATCAATACCATGCTGTTTTGATTATTATAAGTTTGTAGTATAGTTTGAAATCATGGGATACGATACTTTTAGCTTTGTTGTTTCTAAAGGTTTCTTTGGCTATTTGGTGTCTTTTGTGGTTCTATGCAAACATTATGATAATTTTTTCTAGTTCTATGACAATACCATTGGTATTTAGATAGGGAATACATTGAATCTGCATATTTCTTTATGTAGTCAGGGTATTTTAACAATATCAATTCTTCCAATCCATGGTCAATTTTAATTTTTTAGTGCAAGCATAGATATTGTATACTTGTATCTTTATAATCATTTTTGAAAACAGTAAAATTATATCAGATCTGATTTAGAAAATTCAGGTAGTGTGTCTATTAGACATACAGAAGTAATAAATGGTAATTGATTTATCCTAATTTTGCCTCTGAAATTAAATGCTGACTAATATAACCTTAGAATAGTGTAAATTTTATCAGTGGTTCTCAAAGTTGCAACTAAAAGGTTTGGTACAAATATATGCTGCTGTTTCATGAAGATAGTGTAGGAATGAATTTTTCACAGGAGTTAATCTACCAGTTATAATTTCAAAACATAGATGCTATAGTAACAAAGTTACTATAGTTAATATTGTTGAAGGCTTACTTATATCATACACTATTATTTGATCTTCTACAAGTATTAATTTATTCATTCCTAAACATACACAAACCCACACACTCAAAAAAGATACTATTATCATTGGCTATACAAAAAGAAACCACTGAGGCAAAGAGGTATTAAGTAATTTGCCCAAGGAAAAAGAGCTAGAAAATTAATAAAATAGAATTAAAACCCAGGAACTTGATCCCTCAGGCAGTACTCTTAACCACTATACTATATTGACTCTGTCACAGTGTGTGACTGGGTCCCAGTGATTTATGTAGTCAGAAGTTTCCCATTCTTGGATGGACCCTGCTCTTGATTAAATACTCTTCTGTTGCTATTTTAGATTTATTCATAATTTGTGAATAAGAGACCCTACATATTTTATTAGTGCTAGACCCCTCAAATTTTGTAGCAGGCCCTATGTGTAACCATTATGATCATGAAAGGGTACAATTGCTGGTTGTTATGTAGAGATGATATGAGGAAACCCCCCTATGTTACAGTGACCAAAATGTGTAATGCAATACAGTGGGGGATCATAACATGTTAGATTTGTAGCAAAGAATGAACTGTTATTAAAAATAAACAAACCAACAAATAATTAAATGTAATACCTCACTCTTTTATTATGGATATAAGCACAAGGATATGTTAATTAGTCTTCATGTACACTGTGAAAGTGAAGATTCAGAAAATTCAAATATATCTGAAACATCGAATACACTTTTGTAGCCTAAAATGTTATTAGAAGAGTAAGAATGTCTCTTTGCAAACAGAAGACAAAGACATGGTGCTTGACATTAAAATTGCAAATAAAATCTAATTAGTGAATATACTTCTACCCACCTGTTAAAACTAACAGGAAATGATATTGTTTTCAAGAGCTGAAGAGATACAACTAACTTTATATCTTGTATCAAATGAACTGAGGTAACATTATAAAGCTTAGTTTTCCACATATGCATGAAGAAAATGCAACCTTCACTGCAAAATTTTTGAAATGAACTGTCTGAAGTTAGAAACAGTATGATTGCAAAATCATATATGTATCTTCCTTGCTGGGTAAAAAAAATGAGCAAAAATGCTATTCTTTGTAAATCAGTGATAGATTTCAGAGCACATTTAAAAAGAAGCAGAAGGAAAATGGCACAAAGATATGAATATAACATTCACAACCTCCATATAGTTTCCCATAGCATTTTTGGCATAATTCTTATATTTCATTTTCTTCATTTAAGCCATGTAGCTTAGCAATAGTGTCATTTTGAATAAATATATTTCCTTTGCAATAACCTGATATAGATTTTATGGATAATTTACTTATACAAGTTTCCTTTATGTAACTTTATATTTATTAGGTGTTTTCTTTTTAGGAATTTTATTTACTTATTTATTTATTTTTAGAGAGGGGAAGGGAGGGAGAAAGACAGAGAGAGAGAGAAACATCAATGTGTGGTCACCTCTCGAGCACCCCCCACCGGGGACCTGTAACCCAGGCATGTACCCAGACTTGGGAATTGAACTGGTAACGCTGTGATTTGCAGGTCAGTGCTAATCCACTGAGCCACAGCAGCCAGGGTTACGGTTTTTTTCAACTTATATATTTAGGTATGATCAATTGGGTTTTTATCTTTTAATGTAATTCACCTTATATTACATTGAGTTCCAATTTATCAAAGTAATAAGGAACTTTCAATGATTATATCACTGGAATACAGAAAATCTATTTGGCATATGCAATTACTCTGACTAAATCATCTCAGACATCCTTTCACAGTTAAATCCCAAATTATAGCACAAAATTGTATATAATAGACCAAGCTCCCCATAAATATTTATCATAACTTGCTGGTTTTTGAAACCCTAACCAGTATTAGTATTAGAAAAGAACTGAAATATCAAATAATTTCTTTCACAATACTCGGTTCAACAAAGCTAATTTCTATCCATCAACCGCATAAAATATTATCATATAAATCACAGAAAAAAATCTTCTAAAATTCTAAGAGCGTCTCCTTTGATGATTCTTACATCATAAGTTTTAATGCATAACTCAAAAGTGTTAAAGTAATTAAACTGGTGCAGAATGCAAAATCTCTTAAACATACTCGGGTCTCATTAATTTTACAGATTTCTGTAATCCTTTTAAGACAGTCTTTGATGCTTATGATATGAGTTACATATTCTTAATGTGAACAATGCTCTAATGAGGAAAATATGTTATTATTTAAAGGAAATTGACAACAGTAGAAAATTAACTTCTATTGCTGAAGAATGAACAATATAATAAAATTTCTATTGAGTACTAATCATATGCATAGTATTCTGATAATACTGAAACAAGTGGAAAGAAAAAAAATAAATGGCTACATTGTGGTTAACTTCATGAATAAATTAGAAAACAAGACAATAACTTGTGGTAGCCATTGAATAAAATAGAGGCTTTTCTTACAACAAAGAAGAGAAAAATCGAGTAATCTAAATGTTGGCTGGGAACCTTAGAAAAATGTCCAGGTATTGACTTCCCAACGTTTGCCCATCTTTTATCAATTATTATGTATTACATGACTGTTCCTTTCCCCCCAAAACTAGTTTTCATTGTTGTGCTCTCACCACAGGCATCATGGCTTCATTCTTGTATGAGCACCGCTGCATTACTGATCACTGATTATTTTTTATTTCTTCATTTTTGTCACACTTTATAATTGTCCCAATATATTCCTTTATCTAAATGTTTCTCTTTTCAATAATGAGCCACCATTACTAATATACATTTATGAGATCTTAAAACCTAAGTATATCTTTTCTTTAATTTACTATCCTTAGATTATAATTACTATACTATAATTCTTTTTCCCATTGATTGTCAGAATTCCTAGAACAGTCTATACTTCACTAGTCTTGATTCTACCAGTTCATTAAAAGCTCACATTATGATTGGCATCTTTTTTCAAGATTTAACACTAAGTCAACTTCACTGTAGTTATTACAGATTGTGATGTTAGAAATTATGAACTATACACAATCAGATAAAATGGGAGAAGTCAAAGAATTTTTAACTTTAAATATCATGTCGTTTTGATATCTAAAGGAGGTTTTCAGGTTTCTCTCATTAGCAAAGGCAAATAATTATGTAATATAAACCTAAGGATATGAACATTTACGAGCAACTCCCATAAGTTATAGAGTGACTGTTAGAGTGAACATAAATGGAAACAAGAATGTATCCCCAATAATGGCCAGAAATCTTTGCTTACCTTGAATGGGAGTGTGGAATGCAGAGGTGATGGCTTTTTCTGGTTACTAAGACAGTTCAGGCAGCTGTGAAATTACTGGTCAAAGGTTTGTTTTGGAAAACAACTTCCAAGTGGGCAAGTTCTCCTTTATCATAATCATATTTAGAATTAAAATAGGTGATACAATATTTCAAAACAGTATATTTTTAAATAATTTGTAAATATTTGATATTTTATGTGTATTCCTAAGTTTCAAGAAAATCTATACATTGGATAACAAAGTATACTGTGATATCAATTAAAATTTTAATGAAACAAATGAAAATGAGCTATTAATATGTTTATATTTTCCATATAAAGATATCATTGCTATACTTAAGAATATCAAAGGGCTCCATATTTATAAATCTAACACTCAAGTAGTAGAGTAAGGTAGTTGGGAAGATTTTGGTAGTCAGACATTTGAAGTATATAAGTTTAAAAATACTAGTTCTGTCTGGAAAAAGTCCATCCATTGTTAGTTAAACAAGAATGGTTTGCATGACATCATGTAACCTGGCAGCCAAGGAGAGTGGACTGGAATGTACATGTGTGAACAATGATGACTTCCCTGTACTAGTCAGTGGGGTGGTAGATGCCAATTGAGTGAGCATGAGTACAGTGTGACTGTCACATTCAAAATGACTGAGCAAGTAGAGCAATGCATCTGCATCAAATTTTGCGTCATGCTCGAACATTCCTCCATGGAAACTATTCAGATATTCAGAGGCCACAGTTATGGCAGTAGGTGATTGGTAACTTCATCATGACAATGTGCCCACTCACGCAACACATCTCGTGCTGAGTTTTTTTGCAAAACATCAAATCACCCAGGTGACTCAGCACCCCCACAGCCCAGATTTGGTGCCTTGATTTCAGATGGTTGATGAAATTCGGGAAAATAATATGGGGCAGCTCGTGGAGATTGGGAGAATGGTGTGAGGTCCCAAGATGCCTCCTTTGAAGGGAATTGAGGCTTTCTTGTCCTCTGTACAATGCTTCTCGTATCTTGTATCTTCTTGAATAAATGTCTCTTTTTTTTATATTACATGGCTAGATATCTTCTGGACAGACCTCGTATATTATATTTATAAATTCTATTTAAATTGAATAATGAAAATTGATTAACTAAGTTGTAAGATTTCCTTAAGAGTCTTACTTATAATTTGTTAGATTAATATGTTCATACAATTTATAGGTTAATTCTAAGCTTAGAAAAAAGCTGACTTTTTAAATTTTTAAGTAAAAAAAATCACACATCAACATTTTAAAGAAATCCCTGAATAATTTATAACATGCAAAGTAATAATTTTCTTAATATCTATAAGTTCACATTTATATATCACTACCCATTTTATGCAAAGTATGACTTTCACTTGACTTCCCTTCCCATGGCAAAAATTTCTTAATCAATACTCTTTTTCTACTTATTGAAATACTAACCAAATATCAAGTACCAACATAATTCCATTATCTCCATAAATATTTTCAGATTTCTCCTTTAAAAGAAGGGGCAAGCCAAGGAGTACAAATAGAGGACTCATGAGCATGGAAAATAGGGGTGGGGATTGACTATAGGAGTGGGGGAGATGGGGCAGGGGAGAGCAGTGGGGAAGAGGCAAGACCATTGTTACTGAACAATAAAAAATTAAGAAGTAAAATTAAGTATCCTGTTTTTCTATATTTTTCTGGTTGATATTGCTCACTTTACTATACTGAAGTGTTTGCATGCATCTCTCTTCCTCTGATGCCAGCTTCTTGTGTTGAAGGGACTGTTATAAATTTGGTTTGAATAGACAACTCCTCAATTCTGATATCAACAGCAACATAATGCCCAGGTAGCCAGTTAACATTTAGCTTTAGTCATAAAATAAAGAATGTATAGAATTTTAGGTTGATGAGTAGGTCATTAACGCTAGATAAATTAAATTCAAAGTATTATTTTATTACTTATGAATCAGTTTAGCATATTTTTAGTATAAAAAAAGATATACACTGATTGTTGAGGAGCCCTTTCAGACAAAGTGATCTAGTAAATATCATGTGTTGAGTAACAGCGAGTTAAGTAAAAAGGTAATGAACATCCGTGGAGTCCATAAACTACACAGTCAATGTATTGAACCACATAGTTTCTATGGGCTCTACTTGAAAGCAATAGCAAATTAAAAAAAGAGCCAAATATTTCTTCAGTTTGTTTATAAAGGGTGGTTGCATGAATGACAATAATTAAATCTTGTTATATAGTTTATGATGGGACATTAACTTTGTTAAAATGTGCATTTAAATATCTTTATATCCTTAAAAACAATAAAGTTTATCTTACATGCTAATCAGACTATTCAAAAAAACATGGTAAATTATAATGAGCATTAAATAAAATTAAATGCATTTACTTAATAAATTAATGCATTTATATGAACAAAGGAACTCAAACCTATTGAATTTTATGAATTTCAAAATCTGATAAGAAGAGCTGAGTAACTTTATAATCTGAAAATTATTGCTGTAATTTATTTGCATTATAATTCTTCACAAATTTATAATATTTCTTTTATTTATATGACAAATGCCCATTGAAATTTTGATAGGGATTGCATTAAATCTACAGAATTATTTGAGTAGCATGGAAATTTTAATAATGTTAATTCTGATCCATTAATACTGGATATTTTTCTTTGTGTCTCCTTTCAACAAAGTATCTTAGTTTTCATTGTACAAATCTTTCACTTTCTTGATTAAATAATTCCTAAATATTTTATTTGTTTTTGATACTATTGTGAATGGCATAATTTTATTTATTTCTTTTTAAAATATTTTGTTGTTAGCAAGGTTAGCATTATGCTGACACCAAAGCCAGATAAGAACAATATAAGAAAAGAAAACTGAAATCCATATCCCTAATGAATATAGATGCAAAAATACTCAAGAAAATATTAGCAAGTCAAATTCAACAATACATTAAATAAATCATACACCATGATCAAGTGGGATTTATCCCTGGGATGCAAAGATGCTTTAACACACACAAATCAATATATGTGATGCACCAAATGAATAAAATGAAAAATAATTATAGAATCACCTCAATTGATGCAACAAAAGCATTTGACAATATACATCCTTTCGTGATAAAAACTCTCAACAAATCGATGATGCATGGAACATAAGGCAATACAATAAAGGCCCTATAAGACAAATCTAACATCACGCTTAATGAAAAAGTTGAAAGCTTTTGCTCTAATGTCTGGACCAAGACAAGGATTTCTACTCTCACCTCTCTTGTGAACATACTACTGAATGGCCTAGTTAGAACAATCACACAAGACTGAAGAAATGAAAGGCTTCAAAATCAGAGTGGAAGAAGTAATATTGCTTTTATCTGCAGAAGATATGATCCTAGGTACAGAAAATTTTAAAGACTCAACCAAAAAATTGTTGGGACTAATCAACTAATTCAGTAAAGTTATAAGATATGGAACTAACATACAAAAATCAGTTACATATTGATATATTAACAAGGAATTGATTCACTTTGATTTCCTCCTTTTTAACCTGTAATACTTTACAACAAAACCACCTTTATTTTCAATTAGAATTTACAATAACATGCTAAGATAAACTTTTCTATGATGTTTCTCCATGGTACATATCAATTTTTTTCCAGACTATCTTTTCAAGAAAAACAATAGTGTCTCCCTCATGGACAGAGGAGAGATTTGTTTCCTGAACAGGAAAATACAGACAATGTCTTCTTCTGAGATATAGTTTGGACAGGTTTGCCAGTAACTCCTTTAGAAGATTAGGAGATTCCTAAGCTGAAGGTAACTCAGTTGTGACACAAACACACTGTGTATCTCCTTGTCCTCCTGGGCTGTTCCAAAAGCTTTCCATGGAACTTAAGGCAACAGAAACCTACATAAACATAATTGCTTACATTGCCTGCAGTGCAATGAGTAACAGAGTCTGTTTTTTAAAGATCTTATGTATTAATTTTTAGAGAGAGGAGAAGGAAAGGAGAAAGGGTGAGAAATATAGACTGGTTGCCTCTCTCATGCCCCCACCTAGGGGCCTGGCCTGCAACCCAGGCGTGTGCCCTGACTAGGAATTGAACTGACAACTTTTCCATTCCCAGTCCAGCACACAATCCACTGAGCCACACCAGCAAGGACAAGTCTTTTGTTTTTCATTTAGAAACCTCACATCTTCTTTGAAATTGTGTGAGGTATGTTGTGAATTTGCAAGCATAGTAAAGTCTCAGATCCCTTACAGTTCTTGACATAAAAAAGCTCAAATATGGAATGCATTTTAAACATCACTTATTATTCTGATTAGGAAACTGAGGAATGTATTTGTTAATTGATATGCCAAGATCACAGTTAGTGAAATGACCTACTCATGTTTGCTCCTGCCAGACAACATCTGGTCCACTCATATTCTTCTGTCTCAGATGAACATTTCTTCTTTCTTCTCTATTATCAAACCTACAATATCTTGTCTTCCATTCTCATTCATAATGACCTTATTTTCTCTTTTTTGAGGACTAAAAATCAGTTGAGAACAGTCATATACTTTCTACCTCTAGTAACATGCCTGAGTTTGTTTTTATATACAGTGCTTGAACTATTTTACATCTCATGAACTCTCCTTTGTCCTATGTAAAACCAACCCATCCACTTGTATCCCAAATCCTGTTTCCTCATTAACCGAAGGATGTGATCTAAATAATTTTGCCTTCTTGTTTATGACTTTAATTAATGTTTTCTTTCCATTGAATTATTTCTACCAGTATAGATACATGCAAAATATCTACCATCTTTAAAAAAAGTGTCACATTTTATACCCCTTCCATTTGTCATTCCATTATTCTGCTCCCTCTCAGTAAGACTTCCTGAAAAATATTTTCTCCAATATTTTCAGTGTTACTACTCCACTTTATTATTGCTAATCCATCAAAAAAATAACCTGTTAAGGTCATTAATAAATTCATTTTAATTAATAATCAATCCATAATTTTCCTTAATCTTTTTCTTTTATTCCAAATGATGCAGTTCATCTTTTTTCTTTCAAAGATACTTCAGTTGATTTTTAGAACACTATATTCAACATTTGCTGCTTTTCTTACTTCATTAATCAATCCATCAATATTACCTTTGCTGGTTTTGTAACCTGTGATGTTTGACCTAGGTTCTTGAGTTCGGCTATGAAAGAATTCAGAACCAAGGACTCTAACATGAGAAGTTTATTTAGAAAGTCACAGAGGTAAAAGAAGTGAGATAGGTGAGATACGTGAACTCAGCAAACAAGTTACAGAGGCAAAAGAAGGGCCCTTGGAGCTTAGGAGAACAAAAGTGAAGGTACATGCCTGAGAAGATAGGTGAGAGAAAGAGAGAGATCGATTCCTGGGTCCCTTGCCTTAAGGGTTTTTATCTGCTTTCTAAAGGCAGTAATTTTATAGAAGGTCTCAGGGGAGGACCTCCATAGACTATTTATAAGCTTTCCAGGTGTGTCCTTTCAGGGTGATGGTCTCTAGTGATTGGTTGGCACTAGGGGTGAGGGTCATTAGTCATTGCACCTGGTCCTGATGTCCGCAGTGGTGTTGACTACCTGGTTTTGTTGCTTTTCCAAGCCTGGAGCTGAAACACAACTGAGGCCTAGATGTCATCTCCAGTTGACCAAAACTCTGTCTCTGTGGTCGACAGCCCTGAGGCTTTGTTCCTAAAATTATTTGATGTGGGTCAGAACCTCATTGTCCTGAGGGCTTAACGCTTAAGGGAGTAGTTGTGCAAAGGCTTGTATGGGAGTCATGTGAGGCTATTTTCTAGCCCCTTTGTTTCTCTTCTAACAGGTTCTAAACTGCATGAGTATCAACATGCTAAGGGAGAAAAGGTCACCCTGGTACAAGATCCTAGCCTATAATACTTATTTCCCTAGCTTTGCATGATGCTAGACACCCAGGACTTTCTGCCTTGGTGGCATTCCATACCTGGTCTATAGTTCCTGCTCTGCTCATGCCTAACTACCTACTCTGTTTCTCATCACATCCCGAAGTTCAACACTTGAATCTCTTCTAAATACAATCCCTTCATGATTTTATCCATTTCCATGAATTTAAATGATCTCTACATGATGATAACTTCCAGATTTTTATCTCTATCCTGGACTTCTCCCTTTAATCCTGCTTTGTAAATTTGAGTGCTAAATGTTGGAAGTTGGGACTTGAACATATGAATCATGTTGGGAGGGGGACACAAACATTTAGTCCATAGAAGTTTCCCTCTTTTGTTGTTGTTTTTCTTGTTTTGATCCTTCTAAAGTTTTAGTAGTAATTTATAACACTTTTATGTGTCACATAAGGCAATTATCTCTTCAGACTTGGTCCTTTTTTAAAAAAGCTTGTACTTATTAATTTATATCAATGTATTTTTATGCATTTTTTTAAAATCTATAGTTTTCTTTAATTGCTCCCTACATATGTCATAGTTAATATTTCCCTCATTCCAGGGTTATAATAAAAAATTCTTAAAGTACCTATGAAGTTTTTTCTTACTAAATTAACTGGTGACTACTTCTAGCCACTGATTAATTATATTGGCAATATTTTTAGTAGACATACTTTTTTGTTTCTGACATTAATTATCATCTTTGATGTGTCTCATTAAAAATGATTATAGTTGGGGGCTATATGATATGTACCATACATATACGCACATTCAAATGCACGTATGTACTATATGTGTGTGTGTATGGTGTGCGTATGGAAGCTACCTACTGAAACCAGATAAACCCCCATCCCAAAATGTAGTTAAGATATCCAGATTTATGACATCTAGTTGTACCAACACAAACTAACTAAAACTAAGTAAAAAGGTTTTTTACTGATTTATTACTAACAACACAATGAGGCTTTCTGGAAAGAGTAAGGTGACCTTGAAAACATTTTTGAAGGTGACTTAAGAAAGACAGAAAAAATGAGACTGCCTTTAGTTTTTATTGTGATTAGCGGGTGGAACCACATGAGGGTTTCTGCATACTGGAAGGGAATTGTGTCCTTTGAATCACCCGCCAAGGCAGAGGGCCACCAAGATTTCTTAACAGCCTATTTAGATGTGGGTCAGGATAGGAAAATGAGGGGGGAGGGGCTATGAAACTTAGCTGTCAGCAGTCAAGGACAAAAAAAATGAAGCCGCACATTTTATTACAATATAAATGTGTCATTTCAGCTTTTCTGTTTCTAATAGATAATTACATTTTCTGAGAAAATTAATCATTTTATCTTATTTTTATGCTTATATAGGCTGTTTCAAACTACTCTGTTTATTTGCACAAGTATTTTCAGCTATTTATATGGTATTTTAATTCCCTCTGTTTCTATGAGCATTTTGCATAGAATTCTCCATCTTGTGCAACAGCAAATTTATCGTTCTAACATAGGTTTTGTTATATAAATATTGTTTTTTTAAAATTAATTTTTCATGCCTTGATTGGTATGGCTCAGCTGGTTGGGTATCGTCCCAAAGAAAAAGGTCGATGGTTGGATTCCCGATCAGGGCACATGCCTGGGTTGCGGGTTCAGTCCCCAGTTGAGGTGTGTACAAGAAACAACAGATCGATGTTTTTCTCTACATCAATGTTCACTACCCTCACTTTCTCCCTCCCATCCCCTCTCCCTAAAAATAAGAAAATATTTTTTAAAAATTAATTTTTACTAGTTAAGTTTCCTTTTATGTATTTTTCTTTTTTTTCTATCATTTGTTCTGCTTTACTGTTTTACTAGCATCTTGAATTGTCTATTTAATAATCATAATTATTAATATTTGTTTTTAAAGTTATACATTTTCTTCTAAGCACAACTAAACCAAATTAAGTAATTTATTTTACAAATTGATTACCAATTAAATTTTTTAGTTAACTATATTGTCTTCTCTTACTAATTTCATATAATATGCCTGGCTTCAGAAGAGGCAACCTTATTATTTTAAATATTACTACATGAAGGAAACATTTTTATTTTATTTTATACAGATCTACAGAACATTGCAAAGAACATACCTATTTTATCTTAAATTCTTGGAACAAAATCGATCACATTAAAATTTGAATATATATAAACCTAATAACTGAAGTAAATGAAATGAATACTGACAACTGATTAAACCTTATATATACATGAACATATTTTATTTAAAAAGAAGAAACAAGTTTTGAATATATGATAAATCAAAAAGACCTCGATATCTAATTATAAATAATCTTTTCTTTGGCTGAATATATAAAAATTCTTTTGGGTTTAATTCTCATTAAGAAGTATTGTTTCAAGTGTTTTTTAATTAAAACATAAGAATACATGTAAATGGAAGATTACATGAAATTGATTTGCATTTATAATAAACCAATTTAAGCAATGTGATAGAATATCATTAAAATTAATGCTTATGAGCTTTTGTCTCTTGTGTTCATACAACTAGATTACTGATAAAGCATTGGTCAGGTTTTATACCCATTAAAAAAAATTTTTAGATAAGTAGTGTTTTTACATAGATGCTCTTTTAAATTAGAAGTGTTCTACAATGCTGAGAACTGTTCTGGGCCTTAGAAGCGGGTCTGATGGCCTGTCTGTCCAATAGAGATCACGGAAAAGCTACACACATGTGAACAGACATCTTTTACTGAGTTGAAGCACAGCTTAAATTTAACATTATTTTACCTAAATTTTATTATTTACTTTTATTCTATCAAATAACATTTTATTTGTACTGTTTAGTGTCATTTTTAACCACTCCCATCCCACCCCTGCCCTCTCTTTTTCTCATACTCAAATTTAGTTCACTCATGAATCTTGCCAGGTACAACTGAAAATTCCTTTCTGAGTTTGGTCTTTTTATTCATCAGTGTTGTCCCTTTCAACTTATTCTCTTTTGTCTTTTCATGCAGGTTGTGTGTTTTTGGTCCCTTGTTATCCATAAGATTTATAATTTTTTGCTGCTTCTTTGTTTCTCATTGCAGCATTTGGTGGTTTATTTTCCTCTAGACTCCCAACGTTTCTCAGATGCATACTCACACATCTGCATTCTAATTAAAGTTATATATTGATGTACTCTTCGTTTCATTGGATAGTATATCACTAAAGTAGAGAGTGAGTCAGAAAGTGAATGTTCCCAAAGCATTTTATAAAATGTGTTACTCCTTGAAGTACCTTCCTTTATAGCAATTTTGTTTGTGCCAGTATTTTGTATTCTAAACTATAGAATATGTAGGCTTATGAAATAGATTAATAGTTATAAAGTAATAAAAATAAAACCCAGTAATATTTTTATTGTATTCAAATACCTATAGCTTTTTCTAATATATATTTATTTACAAAATTTGCCCTGGAATGAAGTTATTTGAAGTCCAAGGGTAGAAATTTTTATGGATTAGATAAATTTTGAACTTTTCTGTTGTTGTTTTATAATTTTTTAAAATTTGTTTAACATTTTTTACACAAAGTTATATGTAGAATTGTCCATTTTTTGGTTACCATTATTTTGTAATGTGCACATATCCTTTCTTAATTTAAAGTAGTTTTCTTTTAAATTTCCTTCAGCATTTGTTTTGCTTTGTTATGTACCCAATTTTGTTGCCTCTTTTCTTTTCATTCACAAAAGAAAAGAATCGTTGTTAAGAGATAAGGAGTCATGGGATTGGAATACTATTTCTAAACTGGTGGAGTCTTTTCAGATTTTATTTAGCATATTTAGTACACAGTTGTTGAGTCTTCTTTCTCTGGGTGTGGCTTGGAAAATAGTGTGAACAAAATTTAATAATTACTTGGAATTTACTACCAGTTCACTGTTAATTTAGCATAGATATAGTAAGGAAAATTGGGTATAAATTTCAGAAAACCGAAAGTCCTTTATTAATACAAGTAACAAATTTATGTGGATATCAGGGTTGTTAACTACTTCTATTTAACTATCGATAAAATGTTTAATTTTATGTAATATTGTTTTGACAATAAATGTGAAATAATATTCATAGCTATTATAAAAAGAAGATAGATAATATAAGAAAAGGACTTGCCTCTCCTTTGTAATGGAAATATTTTTTAGAAATTTATTTACATGTAATTTATTTTCTACCATTAACACAATTCTCTTCTCTGTGACACCCAGAGCAACACAATGGCCTTTTCACCATTTCTAACCTTCAGATATTTGCATATAAATTTTTTTTAAACACAGGCCCCTCCTTTTAATCAATGTTTTCTGATTGCCTTTAACTATTCCTCTTTGTCATCCTTAATTTTTTTAATTTACAGTGATGCATTATGTGTGTGTATAAATTAAAATGTGCATATTCATTCTGGAAAATAGAAAAACTTTGGAGGAAAAGGTATTTTTTAGGAAGGGAAATAGGTGCCATTTGTGGCATCTTTTGAACAGGCTGTGGGATTGCCCTTCTTTTTTATAACAAACACCAATGAAAACAATTTGCTGTCTTTTGAAATCTTCTAAAAGGGGACAAAATAAATTATGTCAAATGTTGACTTATTTTTGTCAATGAGGGAAAGATAAAGTACTATAAGTTACATATAAATAACTTGTGCTGGATTAATGAACCTTTATCTCAATGAGATGCCTTCAACTATCCTAATTTGCCATCACTGCAGTTGTTGTTTTGGTTTTAATTGTGTGTAAATTAGCTCTGGTTTCTGTGATATATGTAGGTGAGGCACTATAATCTCAGGCAATCATTTCTTCATACTTTCTGCTAGTACACTGATGTTAGCATTATATTTTAATATTTTATCTTTGCTCTAGCTTGAAATAATATTGTCGCATTTTTGTCCTATGACTTAGATCCATGTACCTGTCGGTCCAATAGAGGTCATGTAAACACTACCCACATGTGAGCAAAGTTTGTCTTTGTTCCACAAGGTTATTTATTGTTTCTAACTACATTTATTAAAGACAACCTTTCTCTTCAGCTGATTAATTACCATCTTTTCTATTAATATAATTGCCATATATATATATGCCATGTTTATCAGTATTGTTTAATTTTTAAATTTTATATCTGAAATAATTTTATATCTAAAATAATTTTGGGACTTTACAAAAAAGTTAAACTGCAAGAAGATATACTTATAGGAGATTACATTATACATTGAGATTATTTTATTGATGTGTAGTCCTTTGATTCAGAAGTACAACCTGCTTGATGGCATGTTGTTTTAAACATGGCTCATCCCAACCAAGAAGTCTGACAGTATCAATTTTGATGAACTTAAGTGCTTACCATTTTTTAAAAACAAATAAGTGGTATAATTTTTGTATTAAAAAAATAAAAATAAAATTTTAAATCTGTATTAGTTCCACACTATAGTTTTTTAATAGGCTTTGAATTGAATTTGTCAACTGAGTCAAGAAAAACTGGCTTTTTATGTCTTATTAATCTTCTATTCAAAAACCACCCTCTAGAGGATGCCACCCATATACTCTCAAATCCTTTATCCTTTTACTTATTCGTGTTTGTCCCTCCCTGTCTTCATATTGAAGAGCTGCCCTCAGGCTTCCAGTGTCCACTGTGTTTATGTGTTTTGCTCATGTGACCAGGAATTTATGTCACAAGTGGCAGCTCATAACTAAAACTCAAGAGGCAAGGAAGCATCATTAATACTTCAGATCCCTTTCTGCTGATCGGGACAAAGCCAGGGTATGGCCTATACCATTTCCGGAGTACTATTGTACCACTGAACTGTGGGCTGCCCTCTCTGGTATTGTTTCCTTGCTTGGTTCCTTCCCAATCTGGACATATTTTCTTTCTCCTTTACTAAGTTTTCATCAAAACTGGTGCATTTCTTCCACACAAATTTCCCTCTCTGGGTTTACTTGCAGGAAGCCCAACTTAGAACTTAGTTATTAAAGAATCCAATTGTGGCAATGCTGACATCAGACTAAATTTTAATCAACCAAGAAAAAAAAGGTATAAAGTGTGATTTTCAATCACTTGTAATCAAACATAGTCATTTTCAGACTACAGAGGTCTTGGTCATGTTTTATGAAGTTGAAATTCAATAGTGAAGACAATAGATGAAGTTTCTGCTTTTGTTTTCCATCTTTCCATCACATTTCCAGATTTTCCATTACAATTAAGACAGGCATAAAAATAAGGAAATACACATATATATGCATACATACATATATACATATAAATAAATGAACAAGACAAACATAAAATATTCAAGTGATGAATGCTATGCAGAAAATTAAAGTAGAATGTCATAAAAAGGGTATGGGAGATGTTTCCAATTTTGTAGTCAGAGATGATCTCTCTAAAGGGGCTGTGTTATAATCCCCAGAACCCAGAATGTGACCTTATTTGGATAAAGGGTCTTTGCCAACACAATTAAATTAAGGGTTTCGAGATGAGGAGGTTCATCCTGGATTATAGGGTAGTATCCTCGTAAGAGACACGTGGGTGAGAAGACAAACAGAGGAAGAGGTATAACATGACCACAGAGGCAGGGACTGGAATGACAGGGCTATGAATCAGGAATGGCAGGCAGCTGACAGAGCTGGAAACTGCAAGAAGGATTCTTCCCTCAAGTCTTTAGGGGGAGTGTGGCCCTGTTGACACAGTGGTTTTGAATTTCTAGCCAGAATTGTAAGAGAATAAGTTTCTGTTATTTTATGCCAAAATAACAAAATAAAATAAATATAGAAGCTAGACTACATTGAAGTTGAGATCTGAAATGCCAGGATGAATCTAAACATTTGAAGATCAGGGATAAACATATTCAAGCTAGAAGGGACAGCTGGTGCATTGGCCCTCAAACAGAAATAATTTTGGCTAGAAAAAAATTAAAAATGGCCACAACATTTAGAATAGGATTAGCAAAAAATAAAATTAAAAAATAATGAGTTAGATATAATTGAGTCATTAATCAGGACCTTAACTGTCCCACCAAATACTTTTATAAAATTTTTGTAAGTATGGTAGGCAGTGAATATGTGCACAGAGAAGTGACTTGATCTGATTTTAATAAGAAGATATTCTGAAGATGCTGTGGATAAATCCTAAAATTCTCTCTTAGGTTTGGTGCCCTAGTAACAAAAAGAAGAGAAGCAGAATTGGGCAGAGGAGAATTTAAATTGTGATACAGTCGCAACAGAGACATCAGATAAATCCATATGGAGCTTAGGAACTGGCCCTCCTGAGCTGTCCAAAGTGAAGCAGTGGTGTTTGGGCCTTTCTACTTTCAAGTCACACGGTTACTAATTGCCACATGCCCCCAATAGCATGGCACCTACCTTTGCCTAAAGACAGTGCTAGGAGAGGAATGTACCCGTAAGCCTTCGGTAGTCTATGCTCCCAGCAGCTGGGCAATATATCTCCACAGTTGAAAAGGGAATCCAGGTGGCAGATCAGAGCATGTGCCACACATGAAAACAATGGAGGAGAGAGCGTAGTAGTAGCCTAAGGAGGACATGATGGTTAACCGGACAAGGGCAGTGTCAGGGTTGATGGAGACAGCTATTAAATTTGAGACATGTTTTTAACCAAAGTCTAACCTAACTAAACTGCTAATAAATTTTGGGGAGTGGGTAAAAAAAAGAAAAGAGAGAAGGGTGATTTCTAGTTTTTCTTCTTTTCTATCTTATTCCCCAACAACTGAATAAGTAACCATGCAATGTAGTAATGTGAAGAAAATGGCAGAAAGCAAGAGTTTATGAGGGAAATCAGAAGTTTATTGTTGTATATATTATAGTTGAGATGACTAGTATATATTCAAAGTCAAATATGCAGTGTACTATGCAAATCTAGAATTTAGAGAAGCAGTTAAAACTGTATGTGTGGGAATCTCCACATATTAAGTAGTATGTAAAAATCGTAGGACTAGATACAATGACCCAAGGCAATGCCTGTCAAGTTTTTCTTAATTCGCAATGAAATGCATTTTACTTCTTAACCCATATTCATGTATGAATACTGAAATGTAGTTTTCACAAAATTGATTGCATTGATTACACATGATCAAATATTTGAAAGGAATCACAAAACTTTATAGTCTGGATACTCACTAAAGCTTTAATGCAGTTAAAATCTGCAGTTCAAAGGGGAAAATAATTGCAGGTGATCATTGGTTACCTGAGAGATTTCTCAGTATAGCTCCCCAAGCCCCTTTCAAAGCTCCATACTTCATCTTCAGTTTATGAACCACCAAGACATGCACATGGAATCTTCATTTTAAGGGAGCCCCGGAACTTGTTTCCGTTTCCAGACTGATGGTACACTCAGTCAAACCAAGTGAAAGTTATCAATTTACATGTTGGTAAGTAATGTAAATTAGCTTGTCCTGGATGCTGTCAAGGGATTTTCCACCCTTAAAAAGCACATATATATTACTAGTTATTAAAACTCATTAGGATCTTGACCAAGAGTTATTACTAGATGCCAAGCATCCTCAGAGATGAAACAGAGAGCTGTTCCCGTTCAATGGTGAAATCACTTTATCTCATTCTCTTTCTATGTATGATGATCACTGATATTTTCAATTCAATACTCACTTTGTTTCAAGGGAAGAATACGTAGAGACAGAATCCTTGGGAACACCAATCCCCAAAGGTTGGAAATAGGGGAAATAAGGAATAGCTTTGCTATTCTAACCTCCAATATCAACTATATACCTCTTCAACACTTAGTAATACTTTCTTGCCACTTCTATATACAGATGGGTGGCATTTTTCTTGCCCTTGTTTAACAGAAAGAGCAGAATTTTTATGAATACTTATTATGCAGGTCATTCAGTCATATTCCAATGCAAAAAGTTTCCTTTGTGGAATGATCATAGCACTCCTTGGCTTTCGAGGCTCTCATGGAACCTTGTCAACTACAACATAAAATTGAAATTCCTTGAATGGACATATAGTTACATGATCATAAGTCTCCATCCCACTCTTCACCTGTAATTCTATTCTTCATTCTTCTTATTACCAGTGTAGATAAGAGTCTTTCTACGTGGATCTATCTGCAGTGTAACTTACTAGCCTGACTTACGATGCCTTCATTTCAGACATCATTTTTCCCTTGTAATATACTTATGAACTTTTCTACTGACCAATTTCTATCATTCCTTAAAGCCCAGTTCATCATAATATATCAATTTACATACTTGTCTTGTTCTCTATCTTGCAATTTTATCAACAAGAGATTTATTCTTGCCTTTTTTATATTATTTAATAAAGTTCCTGAATATAAGAAGTATTTATATTTAGTAAAATGATTACTGACTGTGTGAATGAGTTAAATGATTATTTAGCTTTATGGAAAGGCAAATGTTTTACATGAGTGGCATAGTACTGTGGTATGTATAAACTTGAAAGACTTAAGGAACACATGTAAATTGGAGTCTACTTAAGAACATACATTTTATTTTTATTTTTCAACAGTGGTATCAAATTCAATAAGCAAATATATCAGTTCTGAAATATGTTAATTATGGAGGCATGGGCAATTCAGTAGCCATTTTCTAGTACATAGAATCACATGAAATTTTCATTTATGTAGTCACAGATGTTGAATATGCTGTCTATCCAGAAGGTATCCATCCACATAATGTGAATAATAGAGGTATTTCTTGAAAAAGATACAAGCTACTAGAAATATTGTACATAGGACAATGACACCTCAGTCCTTTTCAAAGTTGGTAACTTAGGACCTCAC
The DNA here is from genome assembly GCA_004026545.1 of Mormoops blainvillei. Classification (NCBI taxonomy): domain Eukaryota; kingdom Metazoa; phylum Chordata; class Mammalia; order Chiroptera; family Mormoopidae; genus Mormoops; species Mormoops blainvillei. Next base: position 82,612 of record PVJD01006814.1, read on the forward strand.
ACAGTTCTCCCAATCACCATCAGCTGCCCCAACATATTTTCCTGCATCTCATCAATGGTCTGAAATCTCTTCCCTTTCAAAAGTGATTTTAGTTTTGGGAAAAGCCAGAAGTCACAGGGTGTCAAGTCTGGGCTGTGGGGGGCTGAGTCACCTGGGTGACTTGATGTTTTGACAAAAATCTCCATACGAGATGTGATGCGTGAGCAGGCATGTTGTCATGATGAAACTGCCAATCACCAGTTTCCCGTAGCTGTGGCCTTCTGAATGATCTGAGTAGTTTCCTTGGAGGAATGTTCAAGCTTAACACAAAATTTGATGTAGATTCATAGCTCTACTCACTCAGTCATTTTTAATGCAAGGGCCACACAGTACACGTGCTCACTCAAGGTGTCTACCACCCCCATTGACGGGTACAGTGAAGTCATCATTGTTCACACATTCACATGCCAGTCCACTCTCCTTGGCAGCCAAGTTACATCAATGTTGTGCAAACCGTTCTCATTATATTAACAATGGCTGGACTTTTTCCAGGCAGACCTCATATTAGCAAATTCATATGTTTCAAATAAATATTCTTCAGTACAGAAAAAAATATCTGCTTGTACATGGCAGGACCTCCCAAAAAACCTAGAATTATCTTCTGGAGGGTGGGCCCCTTGTAGTACAGGCTTCCCCTGTTAGCAGAGTATTCTAGGAACTCATCTGTATCAATGCACCAACTGGTGGTGTTGTGAGAGGCTGTGTTCGGGTTCAGTGAATTTTTTTTTCCAAACGCTCTTTCAACATGTGTGCTCCTTTAATGATGGGCAATTTACCAGTGCACCTGCCCACACTGCACCACATATTCATCTGGTTTTGACCAAAACCGGCAAGACCTCCATGCTTCACCTTCCCTGTTCACCCAGTCTCACCTACAAGCAACCTTTTTTTTTCCCCAAATGAAAAAAGTCCCCAAAGGGAAATGTTTTGCTGATGTGGAAGAGGAGAACCAAAAAAACAGCAGAAGCACTAAAACATCAAAATCAACAGTTCAAAAACTGTTTTGAGCAGTGTAAAAAATGTCTGTATAGGTGTATTGCATAAAATGGAAAATACTTTGAAGGTGACTGAAGTTTAAACATATAAACATAAATACACAGCCCTGGCTGGTGTGGCTCAGTGGTTGGAATGTCTACCCATTACCAAGGGTTTGTAGGTTCAATTTCTGGTTGGGGCACATGCCTAGGTTGTAGGTAAATCCATGGTTCTGGTGTAGGCATGTGCAGCCCCTGGTTCAATGTGTAGGATCCCAAGTCCCAGTGCTGATTCCTGGTCTGGGCACATGAAGGCAGCCAATCAGTGCTTCTCTCCCATCAATGTTTCTCCCTGTCCCATCCATGTTTCTCCCTCTCCCTTTCCCTCCCCCTCTAAAACAGCAAATAAAACAGTGCTCAGATGAGGATAAAAATAAAATAAATACACATTTTTTAATAAATCTATTTTGGGGGCATTCTCCCTCATACATTACCTCTTTAGCAAGCTTATGAATCTCCATTTACATTTTTTAGCAAACTTTAAGTGCACACATTTAATTAACGTCAAATATCCTTTACATAGGGGTGATGCATATATCCTATTGCCTTTTTGATCAAATTTTGCATAGTAAGGATCTTGCATTTGAACAATGCTGAAAGGGCATAATATCAGTGTAACTGCAGTGACATCATAACAGTTCCTTGGCAGCAACCGTGCTCTCAATAATGCAAATATAGTGCATAATTAAGGAGGGGATACCACCATGATCAGCAGAATGCCTCTTCTGGAGCCTCTACAATGTCCCTGTGTTATTGCTATGAGAGCAATGATTGCATCCTCCGCCTCTGAGGACAGCATATAATGGGCAATAGGTGAGTGTTGTAAATGAGGGAAACCGACATGTACGGCAGCTGTGTGTCTTGGTTTCTTCAGATGTTTATCCATTAAACACACGTTGCTCTTTTCGGTCTGCCCAAATAGTATGAATAAACAGCACAGAAAAATAGATTAGAAAAAAAAAGTCTATTAAACAATTTGCTGTGTTTGAAACTGTTCTAAACTCCAAGCTATTCTTGATCTTATGAATTACTTGTCAATTTTACTGCATCAAATGACAAAATGTTTTATTTATCTTCTAAACGCCTTCTTTAATACTTTAAGGTCACAGGACAAATTCTATTTTATATTCATTTATTGATAATCTCCTTACCGAGAGACATAATCTAATTTAGCTAACTTTTTTGTTTCTGTTTCCTCATCTATAGATTGAGAGTACTATCTAACTGGAGCTTCTAGATTTAAATGAGATAATACAGTACAGTATTTAATTACTTCAGAGCCTATCACTATGCAGATATTCAGTGCCTTTTAGTTATTATTATTACTACAATTGTTATTTGTCAATCCTGACCTTTCTTATAAACACTTATAGTCAAATGATGTCAGTTAATTTAACATGTGTATCAGTATCGTAGAATAAAATGTCTGTAAAATGCAGGGCTTTTGTCTGCATTGCTTGTTATTTAATTTACAATATCTAAATGAATTCCTGGCTTACAAACAGTAGTTATGTCAAATGGATTAATAAAAGCTCTGTAGCATGTGTAATTTTAAGCAAAATCTCAAATGAGTGATTTCAAGACCCTTATTAAGCCTGAATTTCTCTCCTGCACATATGACTCATTGATACAAAGAACTCTGTGAAGTAACTAATTATATCTTTGTAAGAGAGAGTTACAAAAGAAAGGCAATTTTTAAAAATTTTAATGTACTCCTTATACTAATTGTCTTCAATGACTTTAACTTCATAAGTCTCCTTAACCATATTTAAAAATAATAGATTTAGGTGAAAAACTAAAGAATATCTGAATGATAGAGCAAAATAGATTATAACAACCTTACTATGTTGTCAGGTTTAGTAATTCTCATAAATACCTGTTTCATTACAAGAATTTTACTATTATTGCCTAAGCTGGTATGTCTCAGTGGATTGAGCTCTGGCCTGTGAAGCAAAGGGTCACTGGTTTGATTCCCAGTCAGGGCAACATGCCTGGGTTGCGGACCAGATCCCCAAAAGGAGATGCGTAAGAGGCAACCACACATTGATATTTCTCTCTCTCCCTTTCTCTCTCACTTTCCCTCTGTCTACAAATAAATAAATAATTTTTTAAAATTTTACTGTTATTATTATTAATTTCTCTAAACTTTGGTAAATTAGAGAAGATTAATTGGAGCAGAAATTTAAATTATGGTTGACCAGAGTGACTTATTGAATCATTTCCAAGTATGAAATTCTAAGTTCCTTTCTTTTCTGATATTTTAATGTTTCTTGGAAATATTACCAGCAACAAGGTTTTCATTTACCTTCTGTCTAAATCTTTGTCATTTATTTTTTCAGTTGATGTTAAAGAAGCATGATATCTTGAGATTTTCATTCACGTCTTTAAAATTGCTTCTCTGTGAGAAAGAAATTTTGTTTGTCTTGTAGAAGATAGTAGCCAATATCAGGTGAATTGAGAACCTAAAATCACTTTTAGAGATTTTTGGAGTCTAGCAAATTTAATGGATTTCAATTATGGCCAAATGCTTTGTATAAGGTTCCTTTATAATCTTAACAATCATTCTCAACAAATGGTAGATTTGCCACATGAAACTGAGTTTTGTCTATCTTTGATTTTAATGTATACTTAAATGAAAATTCAATGACACTATCATTATATTAATATTAGAAAATGATAAATTGGACTCAAAGAGATTATGAACTTTCTGTAATTACTTAAATTTGTACTAGAGTAATTTTAAGCCATTTATCCCTGACTCAATATTTCTTATATTATTTTATAGTTTATCAAACAAAATTTTGATGCCTTGTGTGAATATTTTGCCCTATCCTCAAAGATCCACTCCTTTGAATTAAGGATTTCCTTTCTTTCAGAATACCTTTTCTTACAAGAAATTACAAAAAATAGTAATTTAAGAACCCAGTCTCAATAGTTATAACTATCTTTGGGTTTTTCTTATTAAAATTATATCCAAAAACTGGTTAAATAAATTCTAAAGAAGAGAATATTAGAAAAAGAAGATATATGCAAGAAAAGATTTTTTAAAAGTCATTTTTTAAAGCAAGGACCAACTCCTTAAAACTCATATTATCCACAGCCTTTAAGAGGGGTCCTCAGGAAATAGTGGGTTACTTTTTGTATCTCCTACATTCTTCCCCTGTGGCTTTTACCTCACAATCCTCCTTCTGTGTCCCTACTGAAAATCATTTAATAGTAAAAATGAATTTTCCTGCACTGCCAACTCTCAAAAAAATATAATGCATTCACATGTCCAATTTTAAAGTAAATAATTATGAAGTATGATCTTTATAAAGTAGAAAATGGCTTAACCAATTCCTCCTCATTTGAAGGGGAAAAATAGTCACATTTCACAGTGAGCACATTAATGACAGTATATATTTACTCAGCAATATTCTTTTTCTCCCATAACTGGGAAGACTGGAAATTTTTATGTCTGTAAGTGCAGAACACACTGCTTTTCTTTTTGCTTTTATATTATAGGCATCCTAAAATTCCAAATGTCAGAACAGATCCTATTAAAAGACATTCTTGTATTCCTTGCAAGGTTGGCATATCATGAGAATCTCTAAGCATGGGGGCATTTTTCAGTTTGATTTTGATTTTCTCTCAGGGAAAGTAGATACTGGCTGTTCGGTATCAGAAAGCAAGAATTAGAAACACTGCCCTTTTAAAAAAATATATTCTTTATACTAACCCATCTGATCTATATTTCTATGGAAACAGGGCAAAAAGGGCAGGCAAAAACCAAATAGGACAGATTTCACACATTAGTTGTCCATGGAAAATTTTCTTTTAATATATAGAACAATATAAATTGTTTACAGTCTTTCTTGAAAAGTCAGAATGTTTTTATAGATATTCAATTTATAGATAAAATAAAAGAACAAAAAGTAAGAATATATTTCAATTTAAGTCATTTGTGTGTTTCTAAGGTTACATGCAATATTAAAATGTTGAATATATATAATATATATAGTTGAATTCAGAGTAAGTGTATATTATCCATATAGTTATATAATTATAATAATATGTACTTGTACATTTATATTTATACTTAAAATAATTTGGCCTTATTTTATTTATCAACTAATTTATCAATGTATTTATTAATTAATCAATTAATGCCATACACTAGGCATTAATTGAATCATTGTATATACTACATATGTTTCATATCCTTTAGTTATAAAACATAGGTGACTTTAAAATTTCTACTTTTAGTTCTCACATGGCATAATTCCTTATACTTTTAAAATAATCACATGTCAGCAAAATATATGACAAACACAAAACGCAGTCTCTGACCACAGTCAGCAGTGTTGATTGGGTTTAAATAGCTAGGTGATAGTGCACTCCGTTACCCATATACACAATTTCACAGAATATCAAATTCATCCAAAGTCATTCTGTGACTCTGACATAGTGAGACAAAAACAAGACCACTCAGTAATGACTGAGCACAAAGAGAACTGAAACACTGTCCAAATCACACTAATGATCTACTATCTACTCCTCATCTTCCCTGATACTATAGCTGTTGCTTCTTTACCATGTAAAGCGTAACCCTACTTCTTTCCTCCTTCCTTTTAGGTAAAAATTATTAAGATAGTCTACCATACCCTATGCAGAGCAACACTCTACTTTCTTGAACCCTGTCTAAAATCATGTAACACAAGTCAAAATCCCCTAACAAGTCTCTACTATTCTCTTTCACTGAAACACTGCACAGACCCACATTTTCAGCTTTCTGACTTCTTGCAATGAGACAACAAACAGGCTTTATTGTATTATGCATGTGTTCCTGGTGGTCTTCAGTGAGAAAGCACAAAGAAAATCCTTAAAAGATCTATGCAATTGTTGTATGTTATTAATTATTTGTTAAGACTGTGCATTTTCCTAGAAAAATAATGTAAAGATAGGAAACATCTATTTTTTGCCAAACATCTTTGGTAATTTACATATTATGTATCTTAACCACCCTGTGAAATTTTGCAATTTAAGAAAAACTGGGTCAGTGGTAAATAATAGAATCAGTATGTGAATTAGTGTCTTTCTGCTAAAGAGTTTATACAATGCAACACCTGTATAGCATTAGCCTATTTTCATGTCCTTTACAGTTAATGAATGCCTCAGAAAAGCATGCACCAGAGAGATAAATCACTTCTATTTAACAACATCCTTTTGGAATTTCTGTCCTACCTTACCTCCTTACTCTTTTAAAAACATTATTCATGGTCTTTTTCGTTTCTGTTTAAATTTAATTTTTTATTTTTTAATTGTTTTATTTAGTGATTTTAGAGAGAGAAACATCAACTTTTTGTTCCACTTATTTATGCATTCATTGATTGATTCTTGCATGTGCCCTGACCAGGGATTGAACCAACAATCTTGGCATATTGGGGCAATGCTCTAACCAACTGGGCAACTCAGCCATGGCTGGACATTTCTTATTTAAAAAGTAAAATTAATCTAAAACATCAAATAATGTATTGTTATAAAGTGTTTATATAAAATATGAGTGTCTTTAAACAAGTAAGTCCCTTAAAATATGTTGAAAAAGTTTGGAGAAGCTACAAATCACATTTGTGTACTGACATATATATATATATAGAGAGAGAGATTTTTCTATGCAGATAATCTAAATATTGAATAGATCAAATATTTCTAGAAAATTTATATTTTAAGAAATCAGTTCTGCATAATACGAAGTGAAAATTTTAACAAAACATAAATACATAAATAAAATTTTACCAATTATGAATTTTTAATTAAAACCACTATAAAATATTTATATTACACATTCAAATACATTATATGTTTAGACACATTATGATAGGATATGATGCTGTGACACAAAAACAAAGATGAGACTCTTCCAAAGAAATGTGAGGAAAACAAGAAAAACAGAAATCAATGCAAGTACAAGTAAAATTCATTTTGTAAAACTAAGATAAAATTACAGTACTATAAAATATGATGCTTCAAATTAACAATTTGAAATTCATGAGGATTATTGGTGGTACATTGGAGATGATGCAAAATGGAAGTGGGTTCAGAAAAGAATGTTTGTTTGTACAAATGAAGGAAGGGTGGTACGTGGAAAATAAGTTGAGATGCAAAGGAATTGGTTTTGAATGCCCAGCTTTGTCTGTTTAAAAAGTGATGGTTCAGGGCATGTGTGAATATTGATGATGATGATTCAGTGTAGTGGGTACTTTTAATATTCAAGAAAAACAAGGATTAAAATTCCTAGATAGGATCCAAAATACACGTAAGAAAATTAGCCTTTGACAGGAGGAAAAATGTCCTTTCTGTTTAACGGGAGAGGAGGATGAATTAAAGGTAGATACAAATGTATCTGTTACCATCAAGTTAAGAAATTTCCATGGTTGGCTATTCAATCCTTGTGAAGTGAGAAGTGAAGCTAGCAGTTAAGGATGAAGAAGTAAAGGAGAATGTTCAAAGTGGAAAAACAGAAGGGAAAGAAAACAATAATTATGTTGGAAAATAAGTCATCAAAATTTAGGAAAATGGGAATAAAAACAACCATCAAACTGTCTTTATTACAGTTTGATGGTTGTTATCGTGCTTTTATAATAGTGTGTATTAATTCACACAGACTGATAAAGTAGTAATGATTAATAAGCATGAGCAATGTTTAATCACAGCTATTATCAAGGAAATGCAAATTTAAACAATAATGAAATATTTTAGAATCACTATTGTAAATGTACCTGTATTTCTCACACTCCCTCCTTACCTATGCATGAATGCTAATAGCCTATATAGATACGCTATAATGAGGCAGAGTTTTCCATGTTATTTGTAGAAGTGTAAATTGATATAATCCTCCCAAAATCTGATTGCTTCTTAAAACCTGATCAAAGTGTATAGCAAACTTAAAATGTGATTTTTAAGAAAGACATTCATTTTAAAATTACTTATGTTGGAAAATCACTGGAAATTCTATAGCACAACCTTAAGAAAATGAATAAATACATAATGGAGTATTTGTATAGTCTTAACAAATATAGTCATTAAGTGCATATATGAGAAAATACCCTAAATTATTTGAGGAACTGGAGATGATCATACAATCTCAACAAAAAATAATTAAAGACAGATAAAAATTGCAAAGCATAGATAAACCAGGAAAGAAATAATATCAAACCATGAACTTTAAAAGGATGTGACCTGGAAAGTATCAAAAGTTACTAGTTTAGTTGAGGATTTTACCATACTTCATCCAAACAATTCCTAGAAACTGCAGGTATATAGCTTCCAAACCTTGTATTTTTATTTTATCTATTTAAGGGACAAGTGAACAAAAAGAAGCAACCTTATATATTCCTTAAAAAATGAAATAGTCTTGTAAAAGACTCAAAATCTACAAAGTCAATATCCCTAACTTCCCTGACCCCTCACACCCCAAAATGCAACCAGTTCCTTGACAATGTCAATGTATATTTCTTAACACTGTTCTACGCCTTCTTTGAACTTGGCTTTCAGAATATTTGTTTTGAGTATTTACATTGCATAATGTTGTAAAGATGTATTTTGATTCTACCGTTAATCTTGTAACTTTCCAATTGTAATTCTAAATGCCTAATTATTTCTTGATCTCAGTCTTAGACTCATAATACTTGAAAGTATTTACAGATTACCAAATTAAACTTCCATGACTTAGGACATAAAATATAATTCTGTCTCCCTACTTTAAAAACTTTTCATTGCTTTCTATTGCCCTTGGAATACATTTCAAATCTTTTCCTGCTGCCACGGATGTTCTGCATGAACTATCCTGGTTGTTTTTCCAGCCTCCTCTGACTTTCTTTTTCTCGTGCAGAACAATTCAACCAAAGTGGCATCCCAAACTTCTTTCTGACAAAGAGTATATGCCATTCCCTGTGCCTAGAGTCATTTTCCTCTTTTATCACCTCATAGGTATTCATTCCTTCATATCCCAACAACGATGGCCATTCTTTACAGAAATTCCCCCACCTGCACACTCCATCTCTCTTATTTTCATCATAGGCTTTCATTTTTTTATCCCTTTTGTGCCATGCATCACACTGGAATTATAATCACATAATACTTGTTTTCTCCAGTATGTCAAAAGCGCCACAAAGTCAGGGATCTTGACACAGCTACGTGGGGCTCTATCCCCACTGCATTGCAAAGAGCCTGCCGCACTATATAAACCTAATGAATACTTTAAATGATAAAGTGTGGGAATAAATCCCATTCTAAGGTTGCCTATTAAGTGTATATTCCTGTATAGTGAGACATGAAGTGAGAACATCAAGCAAACATAAATGAGACATAACTTAGAGATTTAACCAGAAATGTCATTAAAGTAAAGACTTAGAGTAAAAAAGGAAGGGTAGTATTTTATGATACATGAATAGTATTTTCTTTTTAAGACTGTCATATAATGCCATAGTCTTTTAGTGGCCTTGCAGAATGGTATTTCTCTGCTCTCATGCTGTTACCAGTGAAAGAATACCTATTGTTCTTGTTGTTATTGTTAAATTTACAAATATAACTTTAATATTTTATGTATCAATATCGAGCTAGTAATTGGACTAATGTAACCTCTATTTGATAATTTTATGGATCTGAACAACAGTTTAAATTACCTAAATAACAGTTTGATTAAGTATGAACTTTATTATTGTATATACCAGGAGAAATACTTTCTTAAAAATAACTTTCATAAATTATTCTCCCTCAATAAAATATTTTTCTGAAATGTAAATTTATGCAATGATTGTTATCTCCCCAAATATTAATATTTATAATATTAACCTCATAGGAGTAAAGCTTGATTCAGGTAATGTAAACTATATGTATGTACCCATTTAAGTGTGTGTGTTAGGTATATTTCAGTGGGAATATGGTCTGCATCATAAATATTAAATTTATTTTACCAATCTGTTGTCAAAATAATTTTAAATGCCTGATAGGCATACCTTTTTGAAGCTCCAATATTTGAAAGTCTTCTCATGCTCCCCGAAATAGTTCTTTCATCCTCCTAAAAATAAAATGAATAATTTTTAAAGGAATCCAAGAGATTTTCTGGTAGTTACCTTAAATGATAAATTATAAGAATATTGTTCAC